>JBCAUG010339387.1:0-17038 GCA_038406175.1 Haplosyllis leylae
ATCTTTTACAGTTGTAGATGTCTCACTAGTAAAGGGCATTTTTTTCTGAAACAAATTAATAGCGAAAGTTTGTTTTGAACATAAATCTAATGGGTCATCGAGTTTAGGTGTGATTCAAGTGAAGGTCCTTCTTAGTTTACTAACAAGATAATGCAATAGTGACCTTATGTTTGCCATTTTATTTTGGCAGCAAAACACTACTTACTGATTTCACAGTTTTGTTTTGTACATTAGGTCGACAAAATACTAAAATGTCATTTTCATACATTTGGTCGTACATTCCATTGTCGGATTCAAGAGGGACTTTAGGAATGCGTCTCTTCCACCGGGGTCCAATTTCTTTGTTTTTCATGAAGCTTAGGGAAATACGGCCCTGTCTGGCAAGTCCTCGATCCGCCACTGCAATCGACCGGAAGAGATCTTCATATCTACTCTCTTTTTTCACACTAATTGGTGAGAAGATTGCGAAAACAGCAAAATAAATTACAGCAGTTACCTACCTCTACCTTACTCTGAAGTTGACTCCATCAGATTAATATTGGAGTGAACTACCCTGAAGCTGCATTGTTTTTGTTTGGGAGCAGCTTCCGTGCTGCTGCAGTTACACGTGACTCCATGGCAGACGAATAGTACGTTGTCGAAAATTACTGATTATTGTAAGTAGATTTGTAGTATGCTAATTAAACCATATGTAAACATGCATGACGTTGCAATGTTGGCACTTGGTGAATGAAAATGTAACAGTTTATGGTCTACAGTTTTCCATGGTAGATGTTCAATGAGAAGGTAATTTTGCTGGTGAATCAGCTACGTGCAGATGTTATGAGTGAAAAACCAATGAAGAGTGATTTATAGCAGAGACGATGAACAGTTATCATGTGGATTCAGTTTCTCTATCGGCGCTGTTCTTAACAAAATCGTATTTCGGCATGAGTACAAAAATATAGGTTAAGGTTTAATTTTTGTCTACTTGAAATTGAAACGCATTTTTCAACTGTCATTATCAGTGTCACAACTGATATGGACATCATTCAAGAAATGTGTTGTTTCTTTTTGTTTCATCAGGACGAAAAACACGTTCGAATTATAGATCTATGTAGGTGTGAAAATCAAGAGCCTCTGGCAAATTCATGATCCATGATAACAAAGTGATCCAGGTATTGTGCAGGTTAAAAATAGCTGCCCCTCCACTTTGGTTCAATGATTTATGTCAGAGGCTTGTTCCAACGTAATACCTCCGCAACAACAAGAAATCTTTTATGTGTTCTTGACCTAACTGTTACGCAAAAATGCAAATGATTTAGCTCCTCACCAGCGACTCCTTAATTGTTTGATTTGAAATATATCAACACATTCAAAATGAAGAGAAAACTATTTTCCTTGAGAGCTGACCAGCAATTTTTGTGTTGCTCAATTTTCTATTTTACTGTTGCCCGAGTCTGTGGCTCAGCCCAGAGTCGGAAATTTTTTGAGACAGACACACGCATGCACCGCTGCAAACCATTCGATTTTTTCCTAATGAGATTATGTAGAAATTCTACAGAATTTATAATTAAAATTAGTAAAAAGTGGTATTTGAACCCACTACCTCTTCCTTAAGAGTCAGGGGTGCTAGCAGAGCGCCACAGAGACACAGGCAACATATACAACATTTAAATTGATCGCAATCCATGCTTCAGTGATTTATCAGATTCTATAGAATTCTACAGAATGCATCTTCATAAGGAAAAACTCGATTACATGATCTGATGTAAGCAGGTTTAGCACCGACAGGAGGATATCATGTTTAATGCGCAATTGAAAGTTCCAAATTATGTAGCTGTTATCAATCAAACAGCTTAGTAGAAAGTAGATCTGGACTTGGGGCGGAGGTATTATTCCCCTAAAAATAATATCTCAAAACAAATCTCAATGTCTACAAACATAGTTTGTTACCCCCCTCGAACGTAGTACGAGGAGAGGTAATATTTTCAGTTTGTCTGTCTATCCACTGGGGGGGGGTACCTGAGCCCCCTCCCCAGTTTCGGGAACTTCCCCCCCCCCCGGTATGCCTCTTGCATTCACACAGGAGGACTTTCTTGTTTGATATGCAGTCGATAAATGAGTTTAATTATGTATCTTTCATCTTTCACATTTAGTTTTGGATTTTCAGTTGTAGCTGATATTTATATTCATGTTGATGTTGAAGCTTGATTCCACGGGCTATTGAATTCAATACGATGGCAATTTTTGTAATGTCCAGCAATGGCTGACATAGTGATGGCTGTAAAGTTTTCATGTTTTTAAATTACAAGTTATGAGTTCCACATTATTATCACTGCAATTATATCTGTTCCATCCAGGTTCTGAACAAGGTAACAGGGACTCAAAATCGTTGTGGAGAAGTGTCAAAAGTTTGCAACCAACTGAGCTTTTCTCGCTTAAATAACAACCCACAAAGCAGACCTTTATTTATGATTGATGCTTGGACTTTCAAAGAAAGGACATTTCATTCTAATATTTCATAAATAAAGCTGCAATCAGCGAAAACAACTATATTTTGGATTTATAATCTGGATGGCATTAAGCTTATTTGAGTTTCAAAATGGCACCAGAACCAATATTGTTGCTTTAGACGTAAGAAATGGATACGCCACATGATATCGTGAGTAATTGTATTTTTAATTGTAATCATTTGTGCTTTGCTTTTCAAGGAGTCACAGACTGGACCCAGTTTTCAGTTTCACCTGCTACGAGATTACACAATGGAACTGAAAACCTATTACATCCTCGTGGTGGGGTTAGTTTCGCTTGGAGCAGTTCTGTTGGTTCTTACTTTTGCCGTTGCATCCATACTTTTCGTATATGCTGTGAAAACCTTTGTGTCGATTGTGGTTGAAACGTTAACAGTTATATTGGAGATTTGCGTCGCCTTAATCGCTGCTGTTTGCTCAGGTTTGTGTTTAAATGTTTTAATGTTTTTGATCACTTATTCTGAACACAAACATTATATTGAGAAATTTGTGTTGATGCTCTTGAGTTGAAATGTCAAAACTTATGATTTCATCCCATACCTTTGTATGATCCAAAGAGTGTGATTCTGTGTATTCCAGGTGTTACTGTAAGTCTCGCTGTACTGGCGTCAGCAGGAACCGCCTCCATGACACTACCAGCGTCGCTGATAGAAGCGCGGATTGGCGTGTCCGTGCTGGTGTCGTGCACGGCCATGCTGATGTCGGCCGCCGCCCTGTTCTGGTTGACTGCGTACTCGTCCAACTGGGAAGTGGAAGCCGCCGTAGTTGGCGCAGGAGCTGTAGCAGTGAGCGCAGCTTCTGCCTGGGCCGTAGGCGTCACTGTATGTACTAGAAAACACATTTCCCAAGCTTTACTTCATTGTTCCTTCTTTTAAAATGAACAAAGTGTAATTTACGCGAGTGTCTCTTCCTTTTCCGTTTTCTTTCAGTCACTAATTGAAAAGGAGACACAAGCAGTCGGTGTAAAGATGACCAGGTTAGAGTTGGGTATCTTTTGTTTCTTTTTCTTCTCAAACTGATCAAAACACAGTCATCATTAAATTTATTTTCAGAATTTACAAGAGTAAAGTTACATCTGAAACGTTTTCTTTTTAAGCATATTAGATGTGGTGAGACAAAACAAATACAACATCCTGAAAATTTTGGTGAAGTTACAAGTTGGACTGAAGCAGAAAGACCTCAACATGGCACTTGTACATGCTGTAAAAGCAGGTATGGAGGTTTTTTAAAATATTTAGCAAATAAGAATTTTCGACAATATAACCTGATAGCTGACCTGAAGAGAAAACTTTGGTAAATATTGGCCAAATGGTTTCTTGAGGGTCAGCTGAAGGTGATATTGTTGAAACAAATGCTAAATATTTGTTATATTATATCTCTAGAATGAATGTACTTTGGGAAGAAAGTGATACAATTGTTGCCATGACAATTTTGATGATATAGATGAGTAACTCGACAAGATCATTTATACTGATGAGTAACTCATCCATATCACTTTATTAAGACAATATTCAACTATATGGATTATGGTCCGAGATATAATATATTTAAATATACTTTAAATATTTTCTTAAATTTGAGATAGCTACTTTCGATATGTGAAATTTAAATGAATAAATCTTTACTAATCTGTGGATGTGACTGATGTTTCTATTATCTGGAAGCAAAGATCTAAATGCCAGAAAACTACTGCAGCCATATGGACAAACCTCAAAGCAGAAACAGACAGTCGCAAAGCGCTGCTGATAGTTTCTGAACAAAACGGCAAACGGATTTTATTTTGCAGGATTTCCAGAATGCGTGCAAGTTCTGCTGGAGAACGGAGCAGATGCAAATTTTACAGATTCAAACAGTAACTCTACTCTTATTATCGCGTGCGACACAGGGTCAGAAAGGTATTAAGCAATAGAGAAAATGCTTTTGACTGTTCAACTGTAAAAATGGATTTCACACAGCTTCAGTGCCTGGTAGTGTCGTTAAATGCAGTAATGTATACTCTTTCAGAAATGTAAAACTGTTACTTGAACGTGGATGTGAGCCAAACAAACGAAATGCCAGTAGGGCAACGGCCATCCACTATGCAGCTAAATGGGGGTAAGTTACACCAAATTTCTAAAGTAAAGTAAGTTGCTTACTGACCAGTAGTCCATGATCAGTAAACAATTCTTTCAAGCGGAATGTGGTCAAACACCCAACAATAAACTATACTGGGTTCAGATGCAACAATATGGCTAAATTATTTGATTACCAAATATTAGCTATTATATGTGTATTAAAGTTGAAATAGTGTAAAAACTCAAGTGCCATTTTCCTATTGATATCCTATTGATGGTCATGAGGTCTGAAGAAATTGTCTGGCACCTTGGTCGGCATCCCCATCTGTACAGGATCAATGTGATGGACAGCAAGTTAACTTATACGTCATTTGTGATTATTGTTATTCAAAACGAAAAGCATGACTTATCTGACTTACTCTGGTCTGATCTGCTGCATTAATAACAAAATCTCACAATGTCTTCAGGTCAACTTTGTTGATGTCATTTGTAGGAAATGAGCAAAAACATAGGGGTGCCGCCTCCTTTAAGGATTGGTGTCTCTTTTCCAGGAAATCCTGGATTCACCACTGGTGAGGGTTGTCCAAAGTTCACACAAACGTGCCCTAAGATGCAGAGCTAGCGATTAAGATTCAAAGCCATAGTTTCTGTTATCTGCAGACACGACAGATGTTTGGACCTGTTGATATCTCACGGTGCTGGAGTGGACATGCAGGATGGACAGTGGAATACGCCTCTCATTCTCACCTGTTCTTATGCTCATCCAGCGGAAGCAGCCATGCGTTCTCTCATAAAGGCCGGATGTGACGTCAACATTGTTGGTTGGTTCACTCAGAAACGCATTTTGTCTTCGTAAAGAAAAGAGAATCATGAGAATCAACAATCATGTCCAATCCTAAAGTTAAACCACTTGAATATAATTACTGGCAATTATCTATGATATGAAGGTAATTTTGTTTGTCTTCTCAGGTGTCGGAGGCAGAAGAGCTGTTCATTATGCTGCATCACGTGGTCTTGACGTCACAATTCTAACTGAAGCAAACGCAGATCCGTTCAGTGGTGACGCAGAAGGGAATACTCCTTTACACTACGCATCAAAGGAAGGCTGCTTGAATGTTGTTGAGGATTTACTTCGGGTAGTTACACAATTTTTAAGGGTACTTTGAATGACCTTACTTTTGGTAATATTTGTATTAGGAAGCGTGTCGCAAAAGGCAAGCTTTAATTTGCATAGATATTGTAATGGGCCTACTATTGAGAACGCACTGTTAAACTGCCAAAAGAAACTTTAATTACCACGAATTACTTTGAATTCCCCATATCAATTAGAAATTCTGAACATAATTTTCACGGTCGATGTTTAAAATTGTAATTTTAAAAAATGAATGTCGTAAATCTAACTGGTTACTTTCTGCTTCTAAGATTGGCTGTGATCCCAGAGTATTGAACGATCGAGGAAGGAATTGTTTACATTTAGCTTCACACAGGGGTGAACTGCCTTGCATAGAAGCTCTTTTTGCAGCTGGTGCTGATTGCGATTTTCCAGATGACTCAGGTAACGTTGAATATTCTTGAATTAATAATCCTTTTTTCAATTTGTAGCTTCAAATATTTTCTCTTCACAAATAGCCTAAAATTTCCCGTATCGAGGATCCTTTGACCTTGTTACATGTGATGTTTCAATTACTCATTGCATTTAAGTAATGTGATTCTTTTTAGGGAATCTCCCCGTTTGGTACGCTTCAGCCAGTGGCAGATTCGAAGCTGTTCGCTACTTTATCATCAGGAATTGTCCTTTCTCACGCCGGGAAGCAACTTCAAATGGAATTTATCCAACAAATCCTTTGCTTCCAGCTTTAGAGAAAAAATATTTTCATATTGTAAAAATTCTTGTTATTGCTGGTTGTGATTGCAAGGCTCTTTCTGATTGGCTATTGGCCACACCTGAAGACTGTTGGTGGGAGAGTTACATTGACACCATCCATTGGCTAAGGGACTATTTGAGTCAGCCAAACAGTTTGGCACATGCTTGTCGACTGCAGATTCGAAGAAGTTTGGGAAAGAATTTAGGTAGAAACTGCACTAGTTTGCCCTTGCCAATACCTTTATTGAAATACATTTCAATGGAAGATCTTGAAAAACATATTTTACCTTCTCCAGCCTTCTCCTCTTTATTTAGGTCGGAATCGGAACTTTACTGAGCTCAGGAGGCTTTATGAGAATGATTTCCTGTTTTAGCAAGTGAATGTACTCACTGGCGGATCTGAGGGGGAGGGGGCGGGGGCGCCAGGGACGCACACCCCCCGGGTCCAATATCTTTCATTTCCATGCAGTTTTCAGAAAAAATTTGACCAAATAATAGGTTGGCGCCCCCACCTTTGGAGTTGGCGACCCCCGACTGGGAAATCCTGGATCCGCCCCTGAATTATTACTGAATTTGCTATCAGCCAGACCAGAGGTCAGATTAACTCTTTCTCCACCGTTGAAAGATGTTTATTTATCAAATTGTAATTTACAATCTATAAGAAGAGAAAGTGCTATATATTTATTTATGTTGACTTGAATAAATTATTTTGTTAAAGATGTTTTCTCAGTCAGAGTTTTGGAATATTATAAAAAAATTTGCTGCACTTACGTGGATTTTGGGCAAATATTTAATATGTCTAGCTTTATTAGTTATATCTGGCAGTGAATGAACCTTTAATGAAAGTTTGGATTGAAATATTCGGCAAAGATCAATAAGATTAAAATTCGGTGATTCTTTATTAGACTTGAGATTGAAGCAAAAAGCCAAGTCACATCTTGTGTGTGGTGCCGTTGTACAGTTGGTGATCCGAGACCAGTCCTGCAGTCAGGTTAGTCCGGTTCCACACACAGGTACAAAACACTTCTCCCTGCAAAGGGTTTTTGAACTGCATCAACAGGAAGAAGTACGTAAGGATCATACCAATCACCTAAAGAAAAATGTAATATTTGCTGACAATTTTTTTAGTGGACGAGGATTTAGTAGCTGTTTGTATGCTTACATGAAAGATTTAGTCAAAACTAAAGATATTCACGTAGATATCATAGCAGAATCTGATCAATTTAATAGTTACTTACAGTCAAAATAGCTGGCTTATTTATGACAAACATGTCCCAAGCAGTGAGGCCAATCTGAGTACCCGTTAACTTGTTCAAAAACATATTTAACTGCAAAGAAATATCTCCCTCTCAATTGGTTTCAGTACAATGTTGACGTTAAAGTTTGTAGTTAAATGGCAGAGCACTTTTTGTTCGACATTTAATCGGTTCTGTTTTCCTCATATTATATTTTTCGCTTCACAAATAGCCTTTTTTGAAAGCCTTTCGAGCAAATCAACGAAAGGCTGACATCAGAATCCTTTCATGAGCCCAGTGTGTTATTAGTAAGGATAAAGCCTTTCAAGACTTTAATACCTAGTATATAGAACAATTTATATACCTCAAGTTGTCGCTCACTCGTAGCTGCCTGTACCCGAATGCTGTAAATATCTGCCAATGGTGCATGACCCTGAAAAAAGAAGTACATTTTGGTTCGGAAATTTCTTTCAAGTGCTGATACAAATCTAAATGGATATATTTGAATTTTGTTGATCGGTTCAAAAGTTGCACTCTGTTCATTAAAGTTGCAATGCTGCTCAAAGAAATAAGCCCACATTGTTTCAAATATTCATTTTGAAAGACAACAGACAACTTCTGTCTCCAGGGTTAGAGTCTCCAACATTTCCAATAGAAACAAAAACACATAGTGAATGACACAATCAGGAACACCAGACGAGTGATGGGAACATTTCCACCTGGTCATAGATGGATAAATCTTTTTACAAGGTTAATAAGGAAACTATGAGAACGCAGATCTTTTCATGTGTAAAAATGTTAGTCTAGTCTTCTCATATTTGATATCGATTATAATTATGAGGACGTGTATTGCAGGAAATCTTATTCAAGGAGAAGGGCATTGTACTAACGGTTTTATGGTACCTGATCATTGATCTGAGTAGCTGCAACAGACACAACTATCATCTGCAGCAGTACGTACACCAAGCGGAAGGAGTTGATTATTCTTGAAAGAAAAATAAAGAACTTTGCCGTTTTTATAGGTGCTAATTCAATGATAAATAAATCAAATATAAGCTATTCCTGTCATTCAAAAATTCACATTTACTTCATTATATTTTCCAAGGTATCATTTGCTTAATTATTAGCAATTATTAACTAAATTAATTATTAACTGAAGTCCCTAGTCAATGCAGACATCTGTTGCTAAAACACTGAAACTCCTTGGATATCATGGCCAAATTTAATTCATTTTACATACTAGAAATGAATTTTTACCTGAAGACAATGTCATCGTCATCTGGGTAAACTATAATGTAGAGTAGGAGACACAAAAGTGGCACATTTGTCATGTATGTATTGGCAATATAATATTTAAAGGTTTGATCCACTCCCTCCACAAGTTTACATCTTTTTTGATGCATGATCCGGAATTTTTCTATTTCATCTGTGAAAGTCCCGTCCTCTCGGATTTTCATTCTGGTAGTGGAAATCAATGCAATACAATAAGTACAAAAGCTCGTTAGCTATCCACTGTGAGTTTTATTAACTAATCACATGTAATCAGCAGTTTTATCGAAATAGATCTATATAATTGCGAGTCTTCAAGATAAGTAAATGTCACAGAAAAAACAATGTGACTAAAAAGATGGCTTACATATTCATTCCTTTTTCCTATTTACAAAAATATTTTCTCCGTTTATATACAGAAGAGAAAAACAAAGAACACCGTACATACATACTTGAAGGTTCTGCACAGGTATTCAAACTCTTTGTTGAGACTGTAACATATGACTGTGTAGAAGGTCAAGCTAAGCATGGCCACATTCGAGTTCATCGCAACCACAAGCAGCATGAAGGATTTAAAGGCTTCAAATCCTGGCAGAGTATCAGGGACGGGAACTGAAAACAAAAAAGAACTGCAACCTGAGCACGGTAAGAAAAAATAAGAATAGAAAACAGAATCAAACATAAAATATTCTCAATTCCAAGGATTTTTTCCAAATTTTGTGAACACCATTCAATTAACTTTCAAACTCTTTTACTGCTCCATGCTGTGTCATGGTAATATCATTTGATGCTAATGTCAACGAAGAGAAACGTTTCTACATTTCATACTTCGGGCAGATTTTGTGGAATATTTTTCAGCTTTTACAAATGGTGCGATATACCTGTATAAGCGTCATATTTGCTTGCCTCTGGTCCAAACAAACCATATGCTGTTAATCCTACGTTAAAACCGGATATTGCCACAGTTAATATGAGAAAGCTGTGCATAGTCGTCTTCAGTGAACTCTCGTAGGGGATTATGCCATCGTTGAAACATATTTTTTCCAAGGATAGAAATATGTTTGGGAACCCTGTTTAAGAGTAAATAGATTTTGTATATAGCAGAAACATTGACCATAGCACGATAAGCAAGTAAATTCGTCCAGGTGGAAAAAACGAAGTCGACAGTCATCGGACCCACAAATCTTTAGTTCTATGTCCACAAATTAAGTTCGTGAGGAAACAGCATTATCAATAATCTAGGTTTTCTTTGATGATTTTGTAGTGTGAATCAATCAGGAGTAGTTTGTGAAGTTCGTTATGTAACAGGTTGAGGTAGATCAGTACACAGTTGTAGGGAGCTAGAGATGCATTTCATGCATTTCTGGCCTTATGCAGTCAATGCATACCACATTTCAAAGCTATTAGCTCCCTGGGCCTTGTGCATGCATCCATCATGTGCCTGTCATGCACAGCTCCCCTGAGTCAACCAATAAGAGCCAAGGTGGCACATGCACATTCCTGGTAGCCAATGAGGACCATTGTGTGATCCTCCAGCCAATGGCAGTATGACATGTAAGACTGTACATTCCTGGTAGCCAATCAGGACCATTGTGTGATCTTCCAGCCAATGGCAATATGACATGTAGTACTGTATTCCTACTCAGCTCCTCACAAGTCTAGACAATTACCCACTGGTGTGATTTAGATGAGGTTAGTGCCAAACCAAGACAGTGTGCTCTTCTACCTGTAATAACCACAATCCAGACTAAGTAGCTCCACTCCTTTGTCTAGCTCCCCTTGGTGACCTTGGGACTACTTTGTGTGGTAGCCTTGATATGCTGGTAGTTGGGTAGTAGGTTTAAAAGGCAAGCACACCCCTATGAAAGTAGGACCTCTAGAAAAACCATCAGACTTTTAAGTACCAATAGCAAACAGTAGGCAGGAACTTCTCAGGTATTGAGAGGAGCTAAGCCTAACTCCCTGCCCTGGATTTGCCAAATTACATGTTTAGGCTATTTGAGCCATTTTAGATACCTTACGGATCTCAGAAGTAGGAGGAGTTAACTAGCTCTCCTCTACACAACCTGTTACTTAAAGTTGCATAAATATCATTCTAAGATGTCTGTAAGAACTGTACAAGTAGGTGTAAGGAGCTAACTGTGTTACCTTGTAATATTGCATTTAAAGCTTGTATTTATGATTGTTCTTGTATTACAGAGTTTCTTAGCTGTATCAAGTCATGGGCAAGTGTATCTTTAGTGTGTACCAATCAATCTAGTGTGTAGAATCATCCAATAGTGTTTCCTGCATGTAGCTCCCTGCTACAGTGTGTTCCAGTATTTCTGTGTGTAAAAGACTCTTTCTGATGAAGGTTTGCTGCATTGTGAGTTCTTGCTCCCCAGTGAGCATGGAGTAACTGTTTCCTCTTGCACAATTGCATTTGAACCAGTCTTAGGAGTAACAATAAAGACTGTACTTAAGCTGAGTGTTTGTATTCTTCACAGTGCGGGTGTTTCTGAGGAGACACTGACTTGCAAAGCTGTTGCTTATCTGTGAAAGTACTGGAGCTCCCCAGCTCCCTACCCAGCAATACAGACTAGAACTCCTGCCTCACACCTAGGTGCAGTGCACAAACTAACACCCACGAACAACTGCTGTCGCCCCCTGACTGCTGACCGTGAGGAGCTAAGTTTTAGACTGGTATTTAGAAAACTCCCCAAAGCAATAGTTGGTGACAGTTAAATTCTTACCAAATTTCTTTTTGTAACATCCCCAATAAGCCAAGAAAGCCCTGGACATGGCCTCGTAGGCGAAGATTGAAGTCAGCAGTTTGAAAAACAGTAAGCTGCCGAATGTCTCACCAGCTTTAAACGCGAAGAATGTCCGGATGAAATTTACAAATAACACGAACATGTTGATCATACAGTACACCTGAAAAGCAGAAATTATAACATTACCCTTCTTGAAATGCCACCCCTTCCCTTCGTCCCCACGAGAAAGAGATGTTCTGGGTTCTAGATTTTCATCGGAATGGAACGGAATTAGCAAAACTGGCGTAAGAGGCTTTCCTAAGTGATAACAACAAAATGTTAACTCCAGTGAGTTTTGAAAGTCATCCTGCACTCTCTTGAGTTTAACACATAAACTAAGTCCAAAAAGTAAATTGGTGCATGAACTAACAGACACAAGTTTAAAGATCCTCTTGACCACTCCATATTTGCATAGCTCAGTAAAAAATAAGGCTGGATTGATAACCCCCATGTTGTTAGAATAAACTTCACTAGAGGTATTAAAATTGTTTTGTTGCTGTATTTGTTCTTTGTGACACATCAAGCCTTTCATGCCAATGTTACCAAAATTATGTGTTCTTTTATGATACTAGTATGATTTAATGTAGCGTTCTGGCACTTTACATCATTCGGCTACAACGACTTAGGTTGGTTGGCTCAGGCGGCTCAGGTACTGTAAACTTTGTTCTTATTCATGTTAAATAAAAGCCATTCAAAGTCTGTATTCCAAGGTCAGCACATTATGAAACACAATGATGAAGTAAACATTAGTTCTTACTTGTAATGCTGTGAGTGATCTCAGCTTTTCGTTTAACGATTGGCCAAAAGAACCTTTCTTCTTTACAAAGAAAATTCCAGATATTTTCATGGCCACGACGAGTACTTTCAGTGTTTCATACAACAAAGAATCCTCAATGCCCTTTAGTTCATCCAAATTCTGTTCAAAAGATGGAAGCAAAAACGCTGAATGTCGTGTTGCAAACCTCAACCTTCAAGCTGTAGTTAGCCTTAAGAAAACGAACACATTATGGAATATCTATTGTTCTTGCATTAACAGTTACATTTTACGTCTTTGTGAATGAAAGTTAGTCGACATGTAGATAACGAATACAAGTGACAAGAGTACCAAAGACTTGAGTGACTTCATGCCTTTCAGTCCTTTCATTGAGGATCCCATTCCTCCCATACCCGCGATCTTATTACTTCTGAACGCTTTATGCGCTGTTTGTACCGCAGGCACTACCTGTTGAAAACCAGAAACAACTGTTCAAAATGTCAGCAGATTCCAGCAATATTTTCAACTGCATTACTTTGGAATTTTATCATTTATTTACAATAATTTTTGACCAATTTAATTTGGATCAACATGTCAAATCGATCCGAATCAAGACAGATGCTGCAATATGCTCTTCTAGTGTAAGAGGGGAGAAAGGGATATTAATGAATCTCTCAAAATATAATTTCATTGGTAACTAGAAGCCATTTCAAGAACAATACCAATAACGGATCCGGGAATAGGGCCCAGAATAAGATTTTTGAACCTAATGATTTTTGTGTCCCAATTATGATTTTCGGGCCCTATTTTTGAAATTTTGGACTTTTTTGGCTGCGCACAAATGTTAACTTTGAAAATGTTTTCTTGTCTCT
Source organism: Haplosyllis leylae (assembly GCA_038406175.1). Lineage (NCBI taxonomy): Eukaryota > Metazoa > Annelida > Polychaeta > Phyllodocida > Syllidae > Haplosyllis > Haplosyllis leylae. Next base: position 13,354 of record JBCAUG010339387.1, read on the forward strand.
CTCTGCTCAGAATACGGTAAAGAAATCTTTGCGGTCTTGATTGGGACCAGTGAAAGGTGGCAGGACACAGGACACATTTTACATACCGCGGCCATAGACTTCGGTGATTTACTTCGTGGTCTCGGAGATTTCATTCCACATGCCAATGCGGCCAACTTGGGTGATCTGGGAGATTTTGGCGACACACTTCCATTAATAACTAACGTTTCAGTTTGGTCCTTTGAGATTTTCGTGATGTCCGCATCATGTTCTAGGAAGACATTTGTAACAATAGAGCAATGTGATGTGACAAGGACAGAAAAGGGAGAATACATTAGGTTTGATTTTATCACTCATGTACCTTTGTTTTCCTTTTCACTCTCGTCATCTTGACCTGGTAAAACCTCGTCGTCAGTGTCTGTTACCTTTGTTTGTAAAAAAGGACAATCCAAATGTTATGTTATGCATAGTTGTGAATGTGAAAAAGAATATATTTCAGATGGAAAAGTTTTCATGGCCCACCACTTAATAAGAATGTATTGCAAATGGCCTTCTGATCATGCTATTTATTACAATTCAATTGGGTAAATAAAGCAGACTAACAATGCAGGAAGTGTTCAGTGAGGTTTTCTGTTAGTGAACACATGACTTTAAAGTCATGGTCCAACAAAGCGACCTTAATTGCGCGACCTTAATTGAAATTCAAGATCATGTCGCAGGTCAGAATTTGATTTCTCTCATGGTAATTTTAGGCCATTCACCAAAACCTCAGGACTGTTGATTAAATGAAATTTAACTCCGGTAAGCCAGAAGGGGTACGTACGTTATGCATTTCGTCGACAAATTATAGTGTGGTGATTAACTATTTAGTATACTCACATCAGCTCCTGTAGCTTGAGACTCTTGTGTTTGCATTATGATGTCAGGTACATTTTCCCCGGTTGTCCTGGTAACCACTTCCTCTGTGACTTCACTGGAGGAAGTGACGTTCTGCTGCGCATGCGTGGTACTAGAGTTTTTCATTTCTTCAGATGTTTCTATGGACTTCTCCTCAACGTAGATCATCCTCGTCGTCCTTTTCATTGTCACCTGAAAAGAATTTTAAAAGAATTAATAATGGGTAATTTCTGGATGAAATACTCAACAATCATTGAAAATTCTCCAGCAAGGGAGATATTCACAGATTTCCTGCATGACAAGTGACAAAGGTCCAAGTCTGTGGGAGAATCTCGAATTATCAGAGCCATCCGTCAGTGTACTGGAATAATTCAAATGTTGCTTGGATAAATACAATGGAGTTTTCTATAATTCGTCATTTTCTATTTGTTGTAACCATTAAATGTCAATGCTGGCAGGCTTTATGAAGTATTGTTGTGATTATTGTAACTGTGTTGTACTTTTTTATCGGGGGTGGTCAGCTTGTTTCCTATGTCCCGGGCCAGTCAGAAGTACTTTTTCTTAGCTGTACAATGCAGTTAATGTAAACTAGTGGAAAATCAAGTTGCTTGAAATGTGTCACTTTTTGGTTCAATATGGTCTTATTTCCCCTAAGATGCATCATGTAAAATATTAAGTAATTCTTTCACAGTTATCACATTTTTCTGCAAAAATTTTGATTTTTGTGCTTTTTCATGGCCCTCAACATCAGAGAATCAGGTTTATGCACACCTATATCCATTCACCTGTTTATACCATTAAAATATACACATATACATTGACTATTTTGCAATTTAATATGTAATATTTCTTGATAGAACTGAACTTCAATGACTGAGCCCATTTTACATACAATATCAAGCATTTATCCAGGATTATTTGAAGGAACTATTTCTTGTTCCTACGCAAAGCTGACAACCCCCTGTTTTTTTTTATTTATTATTGAAAATAAAAGTTATAATAATCCACCATTGAAAAGGGTAGAACTATGTCAAAACTTTCTGATAACCTCGAAAAAGGTAGAATAAGTTCCTTCAGGGTTACAACGTCCAGAAATGGCTGCACATCGCACAGATCGATCATGCACGAGAAATTGCATTTGAAGACCCGTATTCTTTCTGAGCAATCATTGCGTCAATAAAATCAACATCTTCGATTCAATTGTTAAAGATATAAATATACAACCTACTAACATTATTAATTTAAAGATTTACATACTGACTAGGAAGATTAGAAAGTTGAAAACAATGATCCATAGTAAATGATACTTTGGGCGACAAAGTTTCACGAAAATAGAAACAAATTACTTAGATTAAAAAACCTCACTGAGATAAAAGATTAAAAGTGTGGAATCGATAACACTTTATTCCTTTGTTATCTAGGAACTTGGAACTTTTTAAGTGTTTCAGATATTGACTAAATATTTGGACCCAACCCTTTGGAGATTCAAGGAGCTTCAATAAGGTCAATTAGTGGCGTGCAGGTCGGCAAGACAGGGAGGCTTTGTGAGTAGTGTGTGTGAATTTTGTTCAAAATACTTAAAACTTATGACCGACTTAAGTGAAAACACTAATTCTTCAGGTTCTTTGAAGTCATCTTTACAATATACAAACTGAGATAGAAACTCCTACATGGCTGAAGGATTTGTCAAAATCAAGCTGATGGTTTCAAGAAAAAAACCCAGCTATTTTTAATGAGGCTGAAAATTGAAAGTTTTAAAATGTACCGATTCAGACAATTCCTATCAATGTAAGTTTAAGTTTGGTGTGATCATCTTAATAGCCACTTAGTGCTTTCCTTTAACTCGAAATGACAATATGTTAAAATGACTAAATTTATATATCACGTTAAAATAAATCAGAGAAGATTCCATAACGCACCTCTGTTTAAAGTTCCACAACGTACACGAAAAACGACCAGCGTTACTTTCAGGATATGAATGATTTATCTCTAGATTGCTCTTTTGATTTCATTTTTGTCCAAAAACGTGTCATTTTTTTTGGACGTTAATGCGAGAACAATAGAATTTCCATGTTGTGCAATCTTACTTTGAACAATTAGCTGCCCAATCAGTTTTAGACCACTTAGAATTCTACAGTGCAGCACTGGGTAATTTCAGGGTGTGTAAGGAGTACTTTGTACATTTTAAACATTTTATTTATTTCAAATGAAATATGTGCAAAGAAAGAAGATGTAGAAATTGATATAAATTTCCTGTTCTCTAGAGTGATTTCTTCCTTAGAAGTGTTTTTTAAATATTTTAACGCTCACCTGTTGCTGTTGAGTGTTGTTTCCATCCATTTTCTCTTCCTGTCCAGTTTCCTTCATTCTTTGAACTCACGTAAAGTATCCAGACAGATGATATTTTTATCATATCAAATCCACATGTTGATTTCTTCCGACCTTTAAGCAATAAATATGTCTAGCATTCACTAGCGTGTGATTATATCCAACTGTCGTATCTTACGGAAACAAAACTAATTAACATATAATTGAGTTTCTGCCAAAGTTTCTTGTAGAAAATCTTAATGGGATTTTCATTGATGTGAAGTGTTATATCGTTTGTTCTTCCCAGTAAGTGTTTCCACTCAGTAACAACAAAGGTAAATGTTTTGATTCTTTGAGATGAAAGCGCTTACGTTTCAGTCCGCTTTGAGCAGGCAATCTGGAATGTTCTCAGGCCAAAACGAGAAATTGGAGTTTTCTCTAAATGGAGCGGAACTTTCATTGAATTCAGTGAATTCAGAGAATCTGAGGAATCACTGAAGCA
>JBCAUG010339498.1:0-32317 GCA_038406175.1 Haplosyllis leylae
CCACCTATCGTATATATAGTGCAGCGTAACATGGCAGCTTCAAAGCTGTATATTGATTCTGGGTTACAATAAAGTCTAAAACAATAGTTATTGTTTGTGCCAACCAAATATAACAGGTGTGAGGGGTGCAAAGGGTGCAAGGGGTGAGAAGGGTGCAAGGGGTAAGAAGGTTGGGGTGTGAAGGGTGCGAGGGGTGCGAAGGGTGCCAGCCACCTGCATGTGAAACTTTTGCTGCCTGATATTTTCCAGGTTTGCAGATTGCGAAAAGTTTTTCTTTTCATCTTTGGTTTAAAATGCATATCAAAAGTCATTTGGATGTTTTTCAGTCATTAGTTACTATTTTTGAATCTTGTGTCCTTATTTTGGACTATTATTTTCTTATGAGGTGGAAAGTAAATGGAGTGCTTTGACAGTTCACGTGTAGTTGTTATGAAAGCTGCCATCTGATGATATCACGTGACAAAATTTATCCCATAATATGCTGTAGCCATATTGAATGGGAAATGATATATCAATCCGCACTGAAAAGTAGTACTTAACAGTAACAACCCTTTGTCAAACACTTCAAGATTATTTGTGCTCTTTTAAATGGCCCCTATTAGTTGTGCGTGTATAATAATTGAGAAGAGGGTTGTACTGAAGCATTCTTATATAGTGGTATGGAAACAGAAGGTGTTATTAGCATATTTTGTGGCTGAGTGATACGGTTTGTTTGAGGGTCACACAGAAGGTAGACAGTGACTAGGAGATACAGTTGTTAGTAAAGAAATATTGGATTTTTACCGTGAAATAGCAGTAATCTCAGTCTACAGTGTGTCGTCTTCCACATTTCTCAGTCATGGGAAATGCTGCAACTGCGAAAAAGGGAGATCCAGAAAATGGTATGTGGTTTAAAAGCCTTTCAAAAACATCGTTTCCACAGGCTAAAAATCTAAATCATTCATGACAAGTGAACTATCTACACTTAAATCCATAATCTAGGTTGTTAAAAATAAAATTCAACTTGTTACTGAAGGATTTGAAAATACAGGTTCAATCTGTGTTGTTAGCAGGTTGATTTCATTACAATTAGTGAACTGACCATGTTTACAAATAGGCAGGCGTTGTACAGCTTTTTACAGGTGAACCTTATTGATCATGTTCATCTTCGTGATCGTTACTGTCGGTCAGTAATAGACCCCCTGTTGCATTTTGTTTTCTCGTTAATGTATTAATATCAGGTAAGCGTGGTTCTATGTTTGTTAGCAATAACCAGGTAAAAACTATTACATGCAGGATGATATCTGGGTATCTTACCTCTTATGTAACCGCATACAAGCGGTGGCGAATTTTCATGACATTCTGCTCTAGTTATGGGGACTAGTTGTGACCTCATTGGAAAATTCATTGTGATATTTGTTTCAATGTTTTACGTGAGTTACAATTGACATTTGATACGCCAGATAAATTACGCGTAGTTAACAGTGGAGAATAATCTTTTTGGACACGCTCATAGACATGTACAATCTTGAAGTAATGATTCAAACTACATCGGTTCTTTGCTCCAAAATGAGCTCAAGGTTCTTCAAAAATACAACTTTTTATTTTCCGGGATCGCCTGTCTTGCTGGCCCACAAAATAACCTGAAGTGAGAAAGTTACTGTATTGATGGTCTGAACACTGGAACCTGAGTTATTAAGTATTCACAAAATGACATGTGTCTTGTTTCTCTTTTTCAGTTAAGGAATTCCTGGCGAAGGCCAAAGAAGAATTTAATAAGAAATGGGAAGAACCAGCCTCAGTAAGTTTATTTCCATTGATATTTGAAGCTAAATGTTCAGGATCATAAAGTCTTTGATTCTTTTAAATGTCAGCAGGAACTTAAAGTATGGTGTGTTATGCTATGAAAAAAAATCTAAACCTTTCTACGTAATATGAGTTTTTGGACTGGGGGAGACCTTTGGATTTTAATGTGTGTGCCTTCTGCCTGGGAAACATGTAAAAACAGGGGTGAACTTTTCAGCCATTATGGCACATTCACACTGCACGAGAACAGGAGCGGGCGAACTAGCAGTGTGAACAGTTCTGCATAATATACAGTAACCCATTGTTCCCAATCCCAGTCCCGTGCAGTGCGAACGCGCCCTTACCGGTACCGCAAAATTGAGGTGGCCCTGTGCAAAAGATAAATTTACACCCGCGATTAAGTGAACGATTGTATGTACGATTACTATTTTTTCTGTCGAGTAAATAGGATTGGTTTTGGCATCACAAAAAAAACATTTCTTAGTCCTAAAAATTGTAATATTCCACGGAATCGCAATCATAATCGTCCATTGAATCGCAGTTGTAAATACTCTTTAGTAGCTTCAGGTATTTATTCCTGTGCCGTTTCAGTGTAAACAATTGCCAAACGTTTTACAATAACTCAAAAATTGAAATCGTTAAATTAAATGGTGAATCATCTAAATTAGCTGTTGAATGAAGTTTGGTAATGGTCCTCAGTTCACCTTTTTATTGCCGGTTTTACTACCGTTGAATCAGAAAAAAGCAGCATATAAAATGTTGTAAAGCCTTTTAGACATGGATCCACAAGTGGGTAGTAAATCAAATGGCAAATAAGCGGCTACTATAAATAGCAATCTGTTATGTATTCATAGTTGTACATGGCACAAAAAAGTAGTCTGACATTAGGTGTGCAGTAAATAGAACATGAAGTTTCACGGTGGTTTGATACAGTCAAACAGTTTTACACATACATGTACACTTAATGCGTGATTCCAATGGTGAACTCCACCCTGTACGGTCACAGCGATAAAAAAAACACCACTTGCAGTGAAGTAGATTTTTCTGGTCAGAGTGAAAGTGCAAACGTTTTCTGCATAGAATAAAGCGCTAAATGATTTTCATTGTGTTTGTGTGGTATGTGCTATTTTTAGATACCAACAAGAAAGTCAACGTCCTCTTGCGTAAAAACGCGCAAGAGGCATACCGCTCGCGCTGTATCCTATCCAGAAATACGTTTTGTCTGAACTACAGCCTAATCACACATTCCCATCTCAACGTAACCATATCTTGATTTTGTTGGCGTTACACAATGCTTACATAATATATGTTTTACATTTCAGAACACAGCATGTTTAGACGACTTCGACAGAATCAAGACCCTCGGAACGGGTTCTTTTGGTCGAGTAATGTTAGTCCAACATAAAGCAGAAAAGGAGTACTATGCCATGAAAATATTGGACAAACAGAAGGTATTCTTTTGAACTCAAATAATTATCACAAGCGTCTTAATAATTATTACAAACGTCTTACAATTTTGATCCTACCATGAAGTACACACTATGAATTCCTTAATGCAGAGTTGTCAACAGAATCATAATTTCTCTGTTGCAAACTGGCAATTTGTTTAGCTTCTCTTTGTGGTGACCGTGCGTTAGTATATACCATTGCTTGCTTGGGCTTGTGGTCAGATACAAAATTACATGGGATTTCAAAAATTCTAAAGCTAAAATGTCCGGACACTCTAAGCAAGTTTGATTTTTGACCCTTCGTCCCCACTTCATAGGAAGCTTGGACGGTTCAAGCTGGTGTTAGAAGAACCAATTTTCATATCAACATAAAATTATTTATCAAGCTAGCTATATCACTGAATCAAATAGGTATGCTGGTAAAGTATTCTTATGTTAAGCGTTCTCTTTTCTTTGAATTCATAACAAGCCGTTCTCTTTTGCAGATAAATTATTGCCAGCTATGCACCGTGTGATCATATATCTGCCACCTGTACATGATTATTTTGTGCCGTAACTTCCTCCCTATTTATTTAGTAAAATTTTTAATGTTTAATTGCTCTACGCAAAGCCAGATGATATTATTTACATACACGTGCACTTTAGGTAGTAAAACTCAAACAGGTGGAGCACACGCTAAACGAAAAGCGCATTCTGCAAGCCATTGTGTTTCCTTTCCTTGTTACGTTAGAGTATACGTTCAAGGTAAGTCACTGGAATGACAGGATGTACATTGGATGCTCTGCTCTTTGGACTTTTTGAACGTGCATGTTCATGTCGTCGTGGCAGCGAGAATGTATTGCCATAGTATTTTATTTATTACCATTAATGATCGTGTATTTTTGAACAGGTTCATGCAGTTGGCGTTTACATGGCGTTGGCGGAGTTATCACTTCATCCTCTTATTGAAGCTGCTTTCTCTATTGTTCACCTTTTTAAGCGTTTTCTCGGCTGGTTTTTCCCCCCGAAGTGGGTTTAGCTCCATCAAGGGCCAAGAATCAAATGTATTTTTGTATTTGTGGCTATAATGCTGTTAGTAATTGCATGTTTTTCGTTTTCTTCTTTGTCCCGTGACTGGATAGGTGGTTAAATTGAAACAAGTAGAGCATACGTTAAACGAGAAGAGAATTCTTCAAGCCATCTCCTTCCCCTTCCTTGTCAAACTTGAGTATTCTTTTAAGGTGAGTACACGATTACATATGTTTTACCTAAGCCCAGTGATGTACCGTTGATTTCTCTGCGTGCGTATGTGTATAGTGTCAATTATGTAAGCGTGAAAACTTCCGGAAGTTTTTGGGTTATGAAATTGTTACAAAAATGACAAATAGCGCATGCTGAGAGAGTCAGACTGAAATAAATACAAAGGCTACAGCCTCTGAATTATACAACTGCCTGAACAGATACTAGGTGATGCATGCACAAAGCGTTGAGTTCTGTTGTAATCGACGTTTCATTGGGTGCAATCTGGAGGATTTCTTTCAATGAGGAAGAAAAAACGAAGAGCAATAATTAGAGAAAACAACTAATTCCACGTGTTCTATCGCGTTTCAGCGATCAAGGAACTAGTTTTCCAAGTAATGAACAACCGATACCCATTTCCAAATTACGGCTTTTCCTTCAAATTTAGATAACGTTGAGTAGTACTGATAGCATTTTCTTGAGCGCTTGTAAATGAACATTACAGATAAGGAATTATCGACCAATTCGGTTGTTCAGTATTGATCTGTAATCTCTTCCGATCATGTCCAAATGAGGAGACAACATGTGTGGGTCAACTGGCGTACACCAATGTTATAGATTTATTTAATCCAGTCTTCAATCAACATATTTTGTCTCAATAAAACAGACATTGTTAAATTCAATGGAAGTTTTGGTAAAGAGTCGTAGTTTCAACCAAATTTAATCTAAAACAAGGGCTCGAAATTAAAATAGAAAATAAAAGAATAGAAAACCAGCTTAATATTTTTCTTTTAGGAATATGATAAGTTTAACATTTGCAAAAGCAGCAGTTTCCAAAAATAAAGACCTGAAGGCGCTAGCACTTTTAGATCTAGGATTAAAAATATTAAGTAAATATGTTAAGCTTTTCCATCAATATCTTCAGACGCTGTTCTATATTTGGCCAAAAAAGAAGAGTTAATGTGTACTTACAAAAGACATACCAATTGATTAGCACAATTCAAACTCTTACCTGTAATATTCATAGGTGTGTCACATCTTAAGACAGTTGTTCCTAATACTGCACCTGTGCAACAATGCCCGAAGGAAGTAATGTTAGCTATTGATCATTTATGAATCTTAAACTTCCCTGTGGTGTTATCGGATTTTTTTTTCATTTGAAGAAAAGATAACATGAGACAAAAAGGTCCAATGGAATAAATTGAGGGTCGAAAAGTGTGTTTTTGGTCAAATGATATATTGCGTCACCGTGTTTACTTCGCAAAGGAAGAAAACTGCACTTGCATGCATTTCGGCCCATGTGTGTAGTAAATTATTACCACTATGTTATCCCAATTAACGGTATTCTTGATTGATCAAGCCGGTGGTGTCTTTAAAGCTGTTGGGTTCTTATTCCTGCAGGCTAATACCGTAATAATAATGGATAGGATGTTGCAGCTACCTTGCTGCTAATGCAGTCCACAGCTTCATCATGACGAGCTACCTTCTTTCCATAGTCTTAATAATTTGTTCTCCCACTTTGTCCCCATCTTTTGTCTGAGACATGAATAGGGATAAGAATGCACAGAAATACGTACGGACGTTATTACCTAACCGGCAAATTTAGTTTGACCAGACTTTTATTTCCAATTGACATGACATAGTAGAGCATTTTTGTCGGTGACGATGTCCCTTTAATGCCATCTGTAAAGTACATTTAGGCATTCTGAATTTTCAGGGAGTTTTTGGGGAAAATTGGTCAAATAGTAGTTTTGTGCCCCTCCCTTGGGGGTGGGCGCAACCCCCCCCCCCCCCGGGAAATTCTGGATCCGCCACTGACTGATGTCAACGTTCAGAATAGAAAATGTGATTCAATATCTAGACATTGAAATCATCAAATCTACAATCAGAGAATCATTAGTAGCATAGGACGTAAAAAGTGCTACCTTTTTAATGTGGTAAAAGTCGTGTGTAAGAAAGCTGGTGAAATAATGGATGCTTTACGAACTCATTTTGTATTAAATATGTTCATTTTAAAATTAAAACTATATCGCAATTGTGATTATTAATTGTATTCCCGATTATTTTCAGGACAATTCAAATCTGTACATGGTCCTAGAATTCGTCACAGGTGGAGAAATGTTTTCACATTTACGGAGAATTGGACGGTTTAGGTATGTCTTATTTCTGATAATAATAATTCAAGACAGAATAATTGCAAATCAATTAAGTATTTGTTTCTTTAAAAGGAAACTGTACCAATAAATGTTTTAATGCAAAGAGATGTTAGATCTTATCTGGTATCATTGAACCTAATGTACGTTATTTATAAGCATTAAATAATGTCAATAGATAAGTTGTTCACTGATTATATACTTTTATCAACTTCGTTTTAAACAATTAAATCCCATGAGATTGTATCAAGTACTTTATTTAGTTATTTCATCAAAACGGTCATAAATTTTTGGGGTGGCCTTGGCAATTCTTTTCGAATACATGTACTTGATAACAACAACAGTAATGGCCTGTAATTGTTTAAATGATTGTTTACGTGCAGTGGGCAACAATGTTGCATGTCATGCTAAATGTAGTGGCTGTTCACCCTTTGCCCTTGTTCCATTGTTGCAATAGACATCATAAGCTCACAATGGATTTTGCTTGTTCAAGGATGGCTACATCATAAATCTGAGGTGAACCAGTAGTATTTAGCACGCAGAACGACTGAAAAATTCATATTACCTTGTAATTAAGGTTCACTAAACATTTTGAAATTTCGGCTGCAATTGTCAAAGGCAACATCCATTCTAACTACCCAGTCTGTCTAACACGAGCACGTCCACCAACAAATTACAGGCATGTATGTGTTTAATTTGTAACAAAGACTTTGTCAAAGTGAATGACGTGCACCAAGAAGTTCATTTCTGTTACTGGAATCCGTTTCCAAATGGATTTGATAGGTATCAACATCGTCGCAAAATGTTCGGACCAATCTGGATTTTCAGCTCGACAAGCTGTGCATTATCACTGAAAAATTCAAATTGCATTCAATGTAAATTAAACCATTAAACCGATGTTTTAGTTTGGTGCATGTGCTGACATTAGACAATCAAATTACCACCGTGTGAAATGTGGAATGCCTCATTTGTTGGCTTTGGACGATCACGTACCTAGTGAAACAGTTTCGAACGTGCCCGAGATGACCACAAAGCATGTTAACGTTTTAACGGCATTTGCATATTGTAGCATTTGTTTAGCACTGTAACTCCTGGTTTGGATATTTTGCCGTTTGTATTTTTCTCATAGTGAAAGTCACACCCGATATTATGCTGCACAAACTGTCCTGGCCTTTGAGTACCTTCATGGTCTTGACCTAATTTATCGAGATCTTAAGCCAGAGAACATACTAATTGACCTGGGTGGCTGCGTAAAAGTAAGTATTTCCGTAGACGGCGGCAAGGACCTGAAGGCTTTTTCGTTGTTTTTTACGTGTTATGTTAACTCTTGTGTTGTGTTGTTTTATTGTGAGTTCCATGTCTCTTGTGTCTATTTGTAGGAATGTAGACGAGCTGACAGATCATGTTAAATAATATGACTTCTTCTCTTTTTTTATTCCTGCCGTCCACGCAACTTACTCAACACAGTGAGCCTCATTCAAGATTTTATGCAGCACAAATAGTATTGGCGTTTGAATACCTCCATTCCTTGGATCTCATTTACCGAGATTTAAAACCTGAGAATTTGCTAATTGATTCACAGGGATACATTAAAGTAAGTAACCGAGCCTGGGTGTTGTTGGTTGATGCGCTGGCGTCGTCCGGCCATTCGCTCGCTCGCAGTCATCTGCAGTCATTTCCAGGATGTGTCGTTTGCCGCTGTGATTTCTCTGTTATATATAACAGCTTTAACATTTGTAGCTGCAACCAGCGTTGTGGTGAACCACCTATATTATAAATGTAATCTTGTCTGGTTTTTTTTTTTCATATTCATGAAATGCCTCTTGTTTTTTCCCTCACAGATAATGGTTGTGTTCTTTTCACCCTCTACTTCTTGAAGCATGCCGATTACTTCTTCTCACAGACCTGTTTCAATCATGTTTATTCATCCATCATGTCTTCTCATCCCCAAATCACTGATCATGCTACTATACTACCAATGTACAGGAAACTTGTATGTGATTTGTCTTGATAATTTTTTGCGTTTAGATTAATATAATTTTCTATTTTTGTCTCTTTTTCTTCTCTTTTTGATGACCCAACAATACCACACAGTGAACCACACGCACGGTTCTACGGTGCGCAAATAGTCCTTGTGCTCGAATACTTGCATCATTTGGACATTATGTACAGAGATTTAAAGCCTGAGAATCTCCTGCTAGATGTGGCGGGGTACCTTAAGGTATAGTGGTAAAACGGGAAACAGTGAGGAATGCTGCGTGCGACCCTGTCTGTCTGTCTTTCTGGTGTGTAGAGGGTCGAGTGGTGGCTGAGAAATTTTGCATCCTTTAGTCTATGACTGTGGTGTGCCGGTGCGCACAGCGGGATATTTACTCTGTGCGTATCCCGTGCGCTACTGCTTCAGGAAGGATACGAATCTATCCGAGTATACTTCGCTTCGATAAAGGATGCACCTATTTCTTTGTTTTCGGTGAAGGGCCAATTATTTTACTTTATTGGTTTAAGGTTCGACCCTCGTTCATAAATGGTTTGGGTAAATAATGTCCTTCACAACGCATCTTATTTAGTTCTAAGTTTGAGCTTATTCTTTAAGTGAATGAAAATCATTGTCATTTAGGACATGACTTGTGGTGCAAGTGTCTATTGACAATGAGTATTTAGCATGTTGCATAAAACAAATTGTTAGGTCTCAATAAGCTATGGTCTAATACTAACCAGTATGAAAGTGAAAGAATCATAATAATTTACTAAACTTAACTCACCACCGCTTTTGTGAACAATGTAGCACATCAGTTTTACATATCTAAAAATGTAGCGTGCGTATTAAAATGCCTGCATCAATTGGCTTATGAAAATAACACATATCAACCAAATAAAGTAAACACACGTGAAATCACGTGGGACGTTTCGATGACGATTCAGGTTATTTGTTTTCCACATGTGTAACAGGATTAGATCCTGTTATATTTAACACATTGTAGTAAATAGATACAAATCAAATGTGATGATTGTCCAATTAACCTCGCACCTCAGACCGTGTAGATTGTCCTGTTACTGTGTTTTAAGTAGTGAATCGTTTTGCAAAAACATTTATTAGTACTTGTCAATAATGTGCAACTTAAGACTTACATTTTATTGATTGTCTCTTGACTCTTATTAGAAAGATCTTCGTCGAAAAACGGTTGCATAATGTATATTAACTAGCATTAGGCCTATTTGTAGCCAACTTATCAGTCATCATAGTTTCAGGAATTCTGAGTATATTAAAGTAGCGCACTGTACAGCAATTAAAGGAACGGCTTTCTGACTTGATTTGCATGATGTACTGAATATAGTATGATCACAAAAAGTAATACTTAACAACGTAGAAATAAGTGATGAAGGACAATAGGTACCCACATTTCTTCCCCCAACGTTATGGAACGAACGTATTGGGCCCAATAAATAACACGTGGACACCTGATTGGTGCTGCGTTTAGATATGTACGAAACCATAACCCACCAGGACAATGATAAAATTTGGAACTTACGAATGCAGTCATTTCCGCTTTGATTATAGGTAGACATTTTTTTTATTTTGTCCAGATATAATATGATTGTACGCACGCTGTGGACACTGTCCTTAGAATAGAGACGTTCGTAAAATGTAGATTGCTCAAAAATCATATTTAGGTACTGGGATAACGGGTTGCACGCACACCAACTGGGACCTATATCCATGTGAATAAAAAATTCATAATAGTAATGTCAGCAAATAGGATTTCAACAATTCAGTTGCTTCACATTATGTCTTAGTTGATTAGATTTTGGTATCTGGCCAATATTGGTAGACTACAGTGCAAGCCTAATTTTATTTATCCAAGGTCGTCCAACATATCATAGCTACGTGTTTATTTTATAATAATCTGATGGGTCGGAATAGTAATTTTATTGATAGGAAAAAGCTCAACACTTTCATTCTTTCTGTTTTTCGCATGTCTTTTTCTATCCCCCTTCATCTCTATTTTCCTCTGTTGTGCTTTCATATCCCAGCCTCGCGTTTGGTTTAGCTTCGCATGGTTTTCAGTATTAAGTCTATCCTGAAGATTAGGTTTGTACACAGTCAGCTGAATGTACAATAGTTAGCCGCTAGATTGAGAGTATGATATCGCAATTTTGATGTATCAAACGTAAAGAAGTTATAGGGCTAAAGTAAAGCAATTTTCGATATCATCGTGGTAATATTGAACTGACAAAGTAATGCCATTAATTACCAAAGAATAAAATTATGCTATGTGAACAGTTTTTCGTCCACTTACGAGCGTAAGGGATATCCTCTATGAAAAACTAAAAAGATCGATGGAAAAATAATACGGGTAATCCTAAAGGTAAAAGAAGAATGGTCACGACGTCATTTCGACGACATATCCATGTTTACATTCAAGTTGTCTTCGAAAGGTCAAAAGTTGTGAATGACCAGTGCATCATCTACCACACAAAACAGTTTTTCCTGGATTGCTGATTGCATTGTTCACATTGCTTGTGTTTGACACAGTGTAAATTGTTATTTTCCGCAATCCCTCACCATTTACGGTTAATTTCCTTGTGTTTATATTGAGATGTGTTTTGTATAGAGAAAGGAAAAACAGATCGCAAATGATTAACGATTATTGGAAGACGCAGTGTGTAGTTCGGTAGTAGTTATCAAACAACAACAAGGCCATTAACTAAAGTGCTAAAAGGTGCAGTGAAAGCAAAATATGGAAAATTCTTTTGGCCTTCAGTGTGTGTTCATAAGCAGGCCAATTAATCTTATTTTAGAAAAGGTATCTGAACAGTATTGTGAAAATACCAATTTTCAGTATCTGTTTTGCACAGTGGTTGTTTTGATCTATTGGTGGACCAAGTGAAGGCAAGGGATGAGAACAAAGGAAATGGACGCATTTTGAGAATTAATATTATCTATATGGTGCATGGTAAGTAAACAGTGGATATTCCAAGCAGGTGAAAATCAGTGGTTCTCTGACATTTCCTGTAGCTCCTCACTGACGTTAACATTGGGCTAGTGTTACGCTACTTGTTCCTAAATGTTACCACAAAGCCTTAGTGATAAAAACAAGGCATTGGCTTTGACCCTTCTTTTCCACAGACTTCCAGCTGCTGCTGCTGGATAGGTCGATGATTGAACACTGCTAGTAAAGATTTGTGTAAACCACTCAGAAGTACAAAAGAGACCTGCCGGTCCTTAAAATGTGAAGAGCTCTGATCACAAATGTCAAACCAGAACGGCTTGACTGTTTAGTGTTCTCTTTCAAAATTAACACTTGGCCCATTGTTAGCTTGTAAACGTCTCTTCGACTTCAAGTCGTCTAATTATACCAGAAGGATCAGGCAGTATGCCTTAGCAGGTAGTCTGTTGCATTGGAGAGGGCCGTAATGACAAGGTCATCGTGACATTTTAAGGATTCATCTCGCAGCTTCATATCTTTTCCTGGCCGGTGTGTGAGATGTATTCGACTACCCGGCGACTGACTGCTCAAAGCCTTTCCGAATCTAGTTATTATAATGCTTCCAGAACAGAAGAGTTTGACGTAAGAGAACGTCACGTCTAATTATCAGTCCGAGACACAGAAAACTATGCACACGCGTAAGCCGCATTAGCATGTGTCGACGATGTGTTTATTTGTCAATTAAGACGGTAATGTACGACCAGCTGATAGACGAATGGCGTAAGCAACAGGGACTCTGGGGGCAATTTGAAACGGGAAATATTGGATTGGCCTCCAGTGTAATGCAGAGCAATCATCATGTTCCATGTGTCTCTCGTCTCTTAACATACAAAGGTGTACAACCATAGTATAAGATCTATTGTGGATCTGCAGAACTACACTAATGTTGGATCGTTTCTTCATGTTAGAGAATTAGTTTCGGTCCAAAAACTGGAGAAGGCTCGGACATCCGAGAGTTCAAACCAACAGCACTGATCTATGAATAGTAATACTCTGGCTACATGTTGGCCAATGTTCCGACCTTGTCTGCGATCTGGGATGCAGATACTTGGAAGGCATCCAGATTCATATGAGGGGAGTATCGTCATTGAGGGTACGATGCAGAGAATACTCACTGAGAGACTAAATTTACCTTTATTACGTCAGTGAGTTACAAAAATTACTATGTTGCAATTATTTACCATGTGTCAATGAATTGACATTTACAAAGCGAAACATTTTTTATATTTGTATGCCTTGTATTACCACCTTTTAGCAGATATTTTTCATCTATGTTTCTCAACTATTAAGAGTACTAATGACGTACATGTGCTTTGGAGTCCCCGTGCTAGTTGTGATACTGCCTGTGACAAAGGTAAGTGTCACAGCAATTGGCTTCAGGCAATAATGCCACAGAGAACGTGCCTTATTTTTGCCTTTTCACAGGGAGCATAGCTGAGATTGTAGCTGCCTTTGTTGGTCAGCAATAATGTGATATGGTGCTAATGCAATCAAAGTCTCGGCTAGTGTGCACGGAAGCTCAGAAAATCCAATTCTGTTTCCATGGTAATGTGGTGATGAAGTGTCCATGTACGGCGTAACAGGAGGTACCATAAAAACCACTGCCAAGGAAAAAGATGCTTGGAATATGAGTGAAAGTGGACACTCTGAAGTTAACAACAACGAGAATTTGCATTATTAATGGCCTTGATACTCGACCGTTTTTATCAATCGATCAAGGTGAATGAAAAAAAAAAGTTCGTTCTCATGAATCTATTACATCTTAAGAGGTGAAGGCCATGGATAGTTGTCAAAAATATTTTTTCTGCTTCGTAGATAATATTCGTGTATCCGAAGGTAGCGCTCTCCAGCTCCCCCCCAGTCTCTTCACATATTGAGGAAAGAAGCATTTAAACCTTGTCCTCCAAGGTAATATGTCAAGACAAAAATAGAATAAAGGAGGCTATGTATAGAAATAAATTTGGTCCGCACGGCACAAAATTAGAGCCTGGATCAGGCGGAAAGAGAGCCCATGTACGATATTTCTCGGTGGGAAATGAAATAAAGCTTTGTGTGGCCATTTATTTTGGGGGATATTCGTTCAGTCATTGTCATTTCAACGCAAGGGAAAAAAGATACGGAACCTCAGGTATTGACTGGCTAACAAGCTTGTGGAATTGTCCTCAGAAGCGATTCAAAGGTGCCATTAATTATTAACCGTGCATCCTTTTCACAGATATGCTGTTGCAAAGCCCATGGGTGTGTATTTTTTACAGCGACATTATTGCTGCGTGATACCAGGACAACTTCCTTGACGTGAAAAGGTTTTTCTGGGAATTACTGAAAAACCTGTCGGTGCATGGCCAGAAAAGATAGTTACCAAACGGTTTTAACCATATACGTACATGTTAAGATAGTTACCACGGAAAGGACATTGTACATTTTTCTTGTTTACCAAGAAAATACTTAATATGTGACTTTGTCATTCTTGTAAATTGAAGAACAACTATCCTGGAATTGAGAAACATCCGACGAAATTTTCTTTACGCTGATTAAAAATCTCTAAAATAGCACATCTAACCAAATTAGAACGTTCTGTGTTTCATTATGCATTCAGTGAATTCGCCCAGGACGTAGACGAAATTAGCCCGTAGCAGTGAACTTCTTCGACAGGTGTAGAAATTACCATGACCAACTTTATCCAAATGTTAAAGTCATTTTACTTAACTCTGGTTCGCTAATATGATTTGTCACCTTGAAGGTACGTGGAGAGGAGTCCTTGCTTCCATTAAAGCCATTTCTGTGAATTAAGACACGAAAGTAGAGGACACTTTCCACCGAAGAGCAATTATCACGACATGTACATTCTGGACCAGAACATATATATATATATTATATGCATTTTCCCGGAGCGTCTGGCCACTCTTCAGTATGACGACAGATTAAAATTGGTAGAATTAGTTCCAAGCGCCAAATTAAGATGTTCAAATGCTAAAACATTTTGGTGTGTTGTCTTTGGGTACTATTAAAATGTATGGTGACAACGAATAATACTAACGTTTCATTTGGGGGGAGGGGGGATTACAGAGCGACTTCCACATGAAGCCAAGTATTATTGCGAGAGTATTTATTGAACCCTAGTCTTGGGGTGTCTCGTTGCATTAGTTTTTTTTAAAGTTTTTTAGGACAAATGGGATTCAATTTGTTGAACGTCGTAATAAAGAACCACCATGTTGCAATTCCCGTTTTTGACATCAGTGCATGCGATGAGAAATGATTTTTGAATGTTGGTTTCTGTTTTGTCCACATTAACGGTCAATTATAGAATACGATTTCATTGCGGCAGATGTTCTCTAAATTTTGCTACACATAACATAAGTGCACCGTTTTTATGTAAATATATCACGCGAGCTTGCTGGAACCTGGAGTAAAATGGTGCTTTTTAGTAATTTGGAACAATTGCAGCTAGATACATCGTAATAAACATACTTTTCGAAATCAATCAGCATAAAAACGGACGTATGTTAATACGTTCTAAGCAACGACAGTACAAAACACGTTAAAATGTGTTATCGATTTAATTTCCGTAGGGCATTATTTATGTACACGTGAAGATCTGTAATGTCAATGAATGATTCAAAGTTGTTTTCGGACCGTCCAATGCCCAATGAAAATTGTTTTCAAAGTAATTTTCGTAAATAAATTTAAAATGTTTCTTCTGGTAATAATAGTCTAAATTTTCGTGTTCTCATCATCATTATTGCGTTTTTATAGGTGACAGACTTCGGCTTCGCGAAGAGAGTGAAAGGAAGAACATGGACGTTATGCGGTACGCCAGAATATTTAGCACCAGAAATCATCCTTAGCAAAGTAAGTGCTGCATTCCTAATTATTTCTGATCATATGCTTTTGTAATAATATAATTTCACTGTTTCGCTCACACGAAAGCCAGAGGTGCCCACAATATTCTACTTTCTATTGTTTATGAAAATACCTACTTTTAATCATGCCAACCTAGATGTCAATTTGAAAGTAGCACAGAGAGACGTCTCGTTTCCTCGTTACGTCAAGTTTGACGTTATTGTCGGAAACGCTGCCTTTGTGTTTTCTATCATAAACTTCACCTGAAAATTAGACAGAAAGTCGAGTTTCACTCTTTATCGTTCTAACTGATGTACAAAAATACACACAGACTGCTGCTTTAATCCTCGATTCCGAGAAATGTGATGTCAGCTGGCAAATATTCAAACGCACAGATGTCTAAAAAAAAAAAACAAGTAGGAAATGTCCTGCCACGTTTGGAAATTCTTACTGGACAGAAAAAATACATGGATTCGTAAAACATCTTTAATTGAGGGAAGTATCTAATCCTTGTTCAAGGAGCTTTCCTAATGCTATCTTGTGACTTTCTTGGAAAAAAGGGGGGTTGTGAAAGTCATTTCTAGAAGGCCTTCAGTCAGACCCTTTTTGGTCTTTTGTATTGCGAACATTGTAACGTGGTAACAGCTTTTTCAATCAGAAATTCATAGTTGATTCCTGCCAAGGTGAAATGAAGCGATGCTTCAATATTTTAAAGCGACTAGGGAGATATTATAGAAGAAATGTTACGTGTTCGATGATTAAAACGCAAAGGGTTAAGAACAGATACTACGAAGAGACGGCAGCTTTTAGGTAAAATCAATCCTGTCACCGGTAATATCAACAGAAGCAACCTCTTAAATCATGTAAATAGCAACAGTTGCAGATCTAGGTTTTGTTCATGTACCTGTCAACTGAGGTTTGACCTTGAAATTTCCATGCACAATAGTTTTCTGTTTGTACAAAATCCATTTTTACAATAGACGTCTATTTCTGTGGTGGGAACAAGCTCAATTTGAAAATTTCCATGTGCAGTATGTGTATTCCTTGGCGGATTTTTGAAGGAAAAAAATGATGCGTACAGTCAAGGAATATTGTATAGTTCAGAAATCAGACAAAATTAGTCTCGATATATCGACTCTTGAAGAATTGAGACTCAGTTCCGGTTGCTGTTGCTCCTTGGTTTTTTTCGTAGTTTCGCTTTCAGGGTGACTTAAGCCTTCACCAGCAAAACCCCACAAGGACCAGTTACAAACCCCTTAATGTACAACCTTTTGCACCGCCACTTACTCCCCAAATCGTGGACGTAAACAATAAATGAATGGGTGAGAGATTTATTTGAGCAAAAATACGATCTTCTGGGAAAAATGAAGGTCAGCTTCAGAATACACTTAATTTATTTTCTTTGGTAATGTATGAGCAACGTGAATTAGTGAGGTTAATAACAGAAAGAAACTGAAGAGTCATAATAGATAGGAGAAAATCGGTCAGAGAATAAAGGACATGAAGAAAAACAACTCGTACAAAGAATTGTTTTGCGAGTGTTCTACATTCTCTCACCTTTTTGTGAACGCGAAAAATCTTACAACAGATGACAATTAACTGAACTTAAATTGAAAGAAAAAGTAGGGTTGTCATGACTGTTAGAAAATAGCAATGTCAGAGTGAGAAATGATATTTGTTGGCATTTGCTCACCCTGAAAATGGGTGGACTTTCCCTTTGTTCCTTGCGAGTGCATTGAAGTACCTGTATTCGTGTCCACGGATGCATAGCACAAAGGTAGCACATCATCAGTATAAGCAGCATCTGTACATGGACAATAAATAATTTTTAGCAAATGACGCTGTGTTTAAATGGTGCTTTTCAAAGCAAAATGTGTTTGCCTTTTGCAGGGTAGAATGTACTGGTATAAAAGGAACACAATAGATTTGAAGAAGTTTCCATTTTGTAAAAGAAGGCTTTATCGGGCGTTAAAGAAAACGTGACACGTCAGTCAACTGTTCCCAGATGTAATGTTACGCATAATCTGCTGCGTTAAGCCCTCGTCGTAATAAGAGAAGGACTCGCAGTTGTGTTGGATATAGAAAGAAAAGCTGGATGATTAGTGTTGCTTGACAGCAATTACGTCCCTCCTTGTTAATTTGCCAGTCTTGACTATTTACGTTGAAATCGTTGATTGATCAAGGATCAGTTCGTTCGGCAGTTAATTAGACAGACTCGACTTTCCGTAATGAGAAGAAGTTAATCCATACCCGTGGAACATGCACGTGAAACGTACAGGAGACACAAAACGTGATCCTAGACCCTGGAAACAGTGTGTCATGGATGTCTTTCTTCCTGTCCTTGCAAAACATCCATTATATTGCTAATTATTGGATAAATTGACTTAACAAAATAGTAGTAAAAGTAACAAATACGTTTGGAGCGGAAAATAAACATTGCGAAGAAGTACAAACCACATGACTCAATTAAAAGTGAAGGAACTGAATAGTTTCAGTATTTAACTTAAACGTTTCGGGTAGAAATGTTTAATTGTTATTTACTTAGTTTTTCACTGTTTTGGCATTTTTAAAAAACCAAGGCATTCAAATGGTGTTCAGTCAGATTGAGTTGGAAATAACTAAACACCCCACCGTTCCTTCATACGACAGACCAATAGCATAGAAAATATTCGTCTCTTTATGTATGAGTTGTTCAGATATTTTTATTACAAGAAAATATTTGCAGTAACACATCAAGCTATTGTTGGATAAAAGACAAAATCTTGTGACGTGGCATTTTTAATTTAAAATTGCATCCCAAAATAACTGAATGTAGCTTTAAAGCTACTCAATACATCAAACGAAAGAAAACCTGAAGAAAGGGTAGATATTTCGGCTTGAATAGCAGCTACTTTACTTTCCAGGTTTTTTTTATCTACATCACAAATGACGTAAACCTTCCCGTCTATTATCAACAGCAAACTTGTAGTTATTATTCCTATAATATTTACTACAAACTTCTTCGTTCATCAGTCTTATGTGATTTTTCCTTGTGACCGCCTACTGTTTTAAAAGGTAACCTCCATACAATTGTAAACAGTTGTTGAAGGCCCCAAAATGTAATTATTTCTTCGCATTTGTTTATTTTAGGGTTACAACAAAGCAGTAGATTGGTGGGCTCTTGGTGTATTAGTATATGAAATGGCAGCAGGCTATCCTCCATTCTTCGCTGACCAACCTATTCAAATCTATGAGAAGATCGTCTCAGGAAAGGTATGCAGTGAATTTAAACTGACGTCGGTGAAGGGTTCTTTTACATTCTAGTTTGCGATACGATTGCGATCTGCCAGGCGGGAGGGGAATGGGTCAAATATAACTATTTTAACTAGTACTGGTTGCATTGAGAAGCAAGAAGGATTATTTGCATACAAACTCAGTTGAACAATTCATATATCACACCCATAGAAGTGAGATTACAATAATGCGTTTAAGTCTGTAATAGACCGTGTGACGTGTACACGTAATTATGAAAACTGTTTTTGCATTGCCTTCATCCAGGTTCGGTTCCCATCACACTTTAGTTCTGATCTGAAGGACTTGCTGAAGAATCTGCTGCAGGTCGACTTGACTAAACGGTACGGTAACCTCAAGAACGGAGTCAATGATATCAAGAATCACAAGTGGTTCTCCACAACAGACTGGATAGCTATATATCAGAGAAAGGTAAGTTCCCGTGCGCGTGTGTACTGAGTGCTACGGTCAGTCAAATTTGAAGAATTTTCGTCGCAGGCTTTCAAAAAATCGAAGTGTCCTGATTAAATTGTAAGGCTTTTTACCTTTGGAATGCCAATCAGAATAGATATCTTCGAAAGAACGTTTGTGTGATGAGGCAACAACGCAGGCCAAAAATTAATGTCACTGTGACGTTACACTGCCGTCAGACAGTGCAGAAATCGGGACACTTTTTTCCTCATTTGACGCTTGCATGTGCAGTTACACTACTATCGGTACGTCTCCATGCGGCTGAAAATGTGACCGAAGTACAAGGTGTAATCTGCTTATTAATCAGCTTTCAATACAAAGTGACGTAAAAGGAGAGTTAGATTCTTAAATCAGATTAGTAAGGGGCACGTGTGGAACAAACTCGTATGCATTGGTGCGAAACAGCCAGATAGAAGTGAAAGATAACATTTCATAATGATATTTTTCTCATCGAACACACCTGCATTTTACATCCTGTTTTGCAATCATCTTTTTGCTTATTATCGAATTAAAGTTTTGAAGTGTTACAAATAGTGATTGGTTCAGGAACGTGATTTTTTATAATATCTCACTGTCTTGTCGAAAAGACCTTGATGATGATTAGTCTTTTACAATACGTACATACATTGTGTTTGAACAACCCACCAAACAGAATGAAACTTGTGTACAAGTGATAGCCCGTTGTCATATAAAATCAATACCTACTCAATGTTAACGAGAAATTTATCAGAAATGGAGGATTTCTCGAGTACCATTACCTTAATTTGTTACCAGAGGTAAAGATTAGATAATGCTACATGTTGAAGTGTCATTTAGTAATAAATGGTTGTACTTCTTGACCCCCTAACATGACTGACCGGGTCCCATTTTTTTTTTTTTTGGTTTTTATTCGAAATAAATTGCTAGGATCGTTTTACTGCTGAGAAGTAGCCATAAATCATGAAACAGTTGATGAAGACATAGGGGAATGTTGAGGTAACGGACGTAGATGAAAATCGTTAACGGTAGATACACTGGCGACATGTGAATGACTCTGGTAGTCACAGAGCGGGATCGAGTGGGGCGGGGTAACAAGTAACATTTGATAATTTGAAGCCCTTGCACCTATGTTTATAATAACTTTGATGCATTTACGATAATCGTCGATAGCTGACATAAGTAGCCGATCATCTTGCAACTCTTGGATTTCGAACATGGGAGTCTTTATATTTTTACGTGCAACTACTGGTTTGATGTGCAATTGCTACACTTCTTTTCCTTCAATATAAGCTCAATTTTTTTCTTCCATGGGTGAGTACACTTTTATCTTTGTTATTTATTGAAGTGGCAGTTCTTTAGCTAAAGCTTGACTTAGTTAATAAAGGCGTTTCATTACTGCTGGCACATAATGCTTGCTATCGTAGCTTTGTATCTTTTTTCTTTTTTTTCATGAATTTTCGTATTTTCCCATTAATCCATGCAGCTAAAGTAATTTGGAACTCGGATGCGAGTACAACAAAAAAAGGAAAAAGGAAAAAAAAGAGGATTACGTTTGCGGAAAGATAAAAATGAATTCGTATTATTTTCATTCCAGCCGGATGCACCTTTTATTCCGAAAGTTACTGGCGCAGGCGACACACAAAACTTCGACGAATATGACGAGGAGCCTATCAAAGTTTCAAACAACTTGCATTGTGCGAAGGAATTCGACGACTTTTAATTTAAATCTAGATCGTTGATTACGGAAGTTTATGAGACAATTGTAAAAAACCAAAAAAGCGATCAGTCAAAAATATGCACGGAGTAGTGAGTAGGTCATAAGATGTCAACGATAGTTTGTAGAAGCCCTAGAAGCTTTCCCAGATTCTTCATTGACAAGTTTGGTGGTGCACAGTGCTGAAGACAGCAGTTTAGGAAGGAGGGAACCAGGTCGCTTCCAGACAAGCTTTCGTCATAAAGCTTAACAAAAAGTGACTTGCATTGTAAATTACAATAATATAGTGATCCATTTCTTTGTGTTTATCTCGCCCCCTCAGAGAAGTAGAGAAACTTTTAATTATCTGGTCATTTGACAAGGATGAATATTTTATGTGGAGTTTCTTCTCTGCATGTTACCAACGTGAAGCACAAAAGTGTGCAGATCCAAGCATTTTGATATTGAATTCTTAGTGCTGTTAAGTAGCGCTTAGCAGGTTATTTTTAGCTGTTAATGACAGGACATAATTTTGTACCTGATATCAAATTACCTCTTAGCGTTTCAGAATAGATTTACACCGACACGTTGCAAAAGACACTTCAATATTTTTAGTTCGATGAAGAGTTTCTGCGAATCTGTGATAAAGACGGAAATTCATCCGCTGATAAGTTTTTTTGGGACTTGGCGAAATGTTTTCCCCGATACCTTTGGATTCGGAGGTCGGTTTATGTGAAGACTCGCGTAGTCCATCTTACTTTAATGTTTTCAATAATAGATGTGAACTCCCACGCGATGATTGTATTTTACTAGAATCTCTTATTTTATTATGACATGTTGCAAAGTTTACGTGAACTGTTGTACTATATTTACTGAAATAAATAACTTTCTGATGTTTCTAAGTGTTATATTGTGAGTTTCTGGTAAGTATTTTTTCACGAACCAGTGTAACGATTTCTTTTCAAAATGTGTACACTGAAGTAATGTGTAGGTGTAAAGTGTGAGAAATCAAGATCGCCCATTGTATTTTAGAAAAAAAAATTTATGACAAACTGGCAGAAGCCCGAGATGTTTCCAAGTATTCACTAATTTTGTTGTGATAGCCCCATCTCCCTTCGACATTTACTATAAAATTACCGCCTTATTAGAAGACGGCAATAAATTGTACTGTTTCGCTTTTTACTTGGGGAAAATTACCTTTGCTCATGAATTCACGATAACTCAGATGGGATGTAATTTTATTTGTCCTCTCATATCGGTGCAATAGATGCTTTGAGCTATCGTGAACAGCAATTTATGTGCAGATAACTCAGACGAAATGCTTTACAGTGAGGAGGTCGTTTTACTGTCTAAAAGCTAGATTGTATGTATGTAATTTATATTTTGTTGTCTTTGCAGGTAGAAGCACCGTTCATACCTAAATGTAAAGGTCCCGGCGACTACAGTAACTTTGACGACTACGAAGAAGAACCATTGCGCATATCGTCCACCGAGAAATGTGCCAAGGAATTTGCCGAGTTCTAGGAAGCCAAGCTGGGAGTGTATTTTAACACGCGTGTACAGAAATGAGACATTTTTGACTTGTCATTGTTATAATGATATATCATCCACAAAATAGAAAGAGGTTGGGTACTTGTGCAGCTGAGTGTGATTTTTTATGTCATGTATCAGTTGTGAGGCGACTACCCACCAGTGCGTATTTGCGCAAGGGGCAATAGTAGCATAGTGTGTTAACTTTACGAAGTAAACTACGGAGCATTAGTGCAGTCATTGAGTGAACTGTGCTTTTGCTACTGCTGCTTCATATGTAAGGCTGGATATGCACGTTTCACCTATTCTATCAACACACAAGTGACAAGTTTTCCAATTAAAGTATTGCCGCTGAACAGTAAGAACAGTGAACCATAACATGCACATACATCCAGAGTAAATGTAACCAAAAATAATTAAAAGAAGATGGACATGCATCAAAATAGTAACAGTTACAAAACAACGCAAGTGTCATTATTTTACAAGTACAAGACGTGTGCAATATTATTGACGATATGTACAGTAAGTTTCAAAAATTCGAACTCCCAATTGTAGTAAAGATATTGTTGATCGTTAAACGGGTGGTAATGTAAAATGTAATGCAAAAGTTTTATTTTTGGACAGATGCTTTGTTACACATAGGCTAGCACAGAAAAAAAAAATACATCCAACACACTGACATACACCAATTCAGTAGTAGCAGAAATGGAATATTATTAGGCTATTGTCCAACTAGTCAGCATTTTTACACACAGTGGTCACGTATGAACGAAAGATTGGCAAACTCAAAGCTGTTCAATAATATTTGTACAATGAAGAAAAACGATGCTCTGAAAAATATTTGTGCTGTAAAACTGCTTTTGATTGCACTGTAGACAAAAAAGCGGTCAGTTTACATATTTGTTACCTGTAAATACTGCAAATGAGTAATAATGAAATCTTCAGATTGCTTGAACACCCATCATCACATTGTGAATATGAAGAATCGTGCAGACTAGCAAAGTTACTCTTTGTTGAAACCACTGTCTTCCTTCGAGTAACTGGAATTAATGGTGATTTTGAACGTTACATAGAGTAACTTTGTAGTGTGTGCGATTTTCATTTGTACAAAGCCGGTAAGCTTTCTTATTGACTGTATGTATGCTTTGCACATTTCAAAGACTGCCTGGTATAAATCTAAAGCCAACCCTCCCAAGTTAGTACAGTGAAAAGCTGCCTTGCAACCCAGCACAAAAATGCCCATCTGGTTCGGAAAACATACTTGTGTATTTTAAACTGGAGGGGTGTGACACTTACTTAAAGGGCTGAAGTAAAATACTTGGGACTTGTACTCTGTATTGGTGTAAATAATTATATATTTTGATCCAGTTGAGCATTCAGCTATTTTAGGGTCCATTTACCGATAGCATGTATGTGTATGACTGCTTCCTTACTTAGGCAAACTTTTCTTTGTAAAAAGAATGTGTGTTAATAGAATTATCATAATATAAAAACAAAACGAGGTGTGAAAATTATTTGCTTTATACTGATACTATTTGATTAATTTGAGATGAATCCACCATTAAGTGTGTTGATAGTCTTCTTGAATCAGTTATGTAGTATCGACAAATACTGTAGTTGGCTTGCCAAAGTCCTGTTCGGAAAAAGTTCACTTTTTGATTGCGACATTGTAATATCTTGCGCACTACTGTTAATAGACCACAACACCAGAAATATCATCTTTTATATTTTATTGTATTTATTCAATGTTTGTTGAAACTTAGATGTTTTATTATTGATCTGGTTTAAACGAAGGACGTACAATTCATTATTGAAGGTTAGTTTTTTCATGAAGAAAACACGTGGTGTGTGTAAAGTTTTGTGGCTTTTAGTGCGAGTCATTTGTTGAGATTGAATGACGTGTTTATTATTATGTTATTGTTATGGCGTACGTTGTTCTGTTTTATTTTCAAACAAATGCCCGACAAATTATTGAACTCCACAAAAGTCCCATGCGGTAGTCTGACATTCAGGAAACAAATGCCAATATTTTCAACAGATAAAATGCTTTGTAGTTCTTAGTTGTCATGGGGTCATGGAAAGGTTGACTAAATACATGTACCAATCTAAATATAAGTTTTTGAAGGGCTATTTTGCAACGTTGTTATTGAAAAGATGTAATATTCATGCGCATGTGGTGTGAAAGCCTGTGCTAAAACATTTGAAGCATCTTTCCCCATATAATTGCATAGTGCACAAAACTACCTTGGATTTGTAAATGCATATTGCACGAGTACCCTGGCAACATTCCATAGGGTTTATAAGAAAGACGGCCTGATTTCAATTGACAATGTGTTAAGAAGTCCAGTTGCTTGTAACATAAAGGTAATATGATAATTATGTAGATGCCTGGGTGTACGAGACTCGTAGATTAGTTTACTAATCACATCTTAGCTGGTGTCTTATCGGTGCTATACCAGTATGTAGTATAAACTAAAACAATTCTTAGTTTTGTACCATAATTAAAGGAAGTAGCTTTTCAGTCAAGGGAAGAAAACGTCTGTGCACTGTGCAGTTATAACTCGGATGTAGTGTGTGAAACGTGTAGATCAAGATTGTAGTTGACCAACAGAAACCCAATACATGCGCAAGCAGTAAATGCGCTCTTTAAATGTTTACGGGGTAATTATATTCGGCGCCATTGATGTAAAAGATCCCCACCAGTGGAATGCGCCGTGAATTTGGCATTCCCTTCAAACATCAACCACAAAATATGAATGAACCAAGCAGTGTTTTATCCAAATGATGTTAGCGCAGGTGGATGTCTACAGGGCGCGCATTATTTCTTTTTTAAGTTTGAATGAACTGTATGTAATGTTCATGTAGTCCAATTGTTAAGTCGTTCCCATACAATGTTACAAAGATAAACAAAAAGTCCTTTGAAATTCCTGTCATTGTAAGTTTTTTCATAAATGGATATAGAATATCGAAGTAATAAATGTTTTGTTAAGAACAATCATAATACAGTTTTTTGTTTCTATGGTAAAGTTTTGCGATTTGTTTTTGTTACCAGAAATTCTGTAGAAATTCTACAGAATTAAAATTTTGTAAAAATTGGTATTTGAACCCACTACCTCTTGCTTAAAGAATCAGAGGTGCTAGCAGAGCGCCACAGAGACGCATGTAACTGGGCATTTAAATGGATCAATTCATGCTTCAATCAAGTTTTTCCGTAATATTGAATTTGATGAATTCATTAGAGTTTTCTCTAAATGGAGCAGAACTGTCGCTGAATTCAGAGAATCTGATAAATCACTGAAGCATTAATTAGGTTCAGTATAAGGATTTGCTCTGTTACCTGTGTCTCTGGTGGTCTAGGGGTATCATCTCTGTCTCTTACACAGGAGATCCTGGGTTCCAACCCTACAATCCTCATTTTTAATTTAATTTTTTTTGTCACTGAATTCAGCGAATTCAGTGAAAACATTTAGAGAAAACTCCAACGAATTGGATTGATAGTGATGCATCTATGAAGTAATCAGGTCACCATCAAATAAAATGCAAGGTGCTTCCCATAAATAGACTGAAATTATGACATGATACTTACAAATGACAGACTGTATTTAATAATGTGCCAAAAAATAGAAAACATATAAAGTAAGCAATAATTGAGACTAAATGTTTATCTTCTTTACATAGTGAGTCACCCTTATATTGTCATGCTCTATTGATTCTAGAAATGATCCAACTTCTGTTTAAGGATTTTCTATTCAGCAAATCGAGTTTTTCCTAAATAACACAAATCTGACAAAAATTGACATCAAGGGGGTTCCAAATCAGCAAAAAATAAAGTTGCCTACAGTGGGATTCGAACTCACAACACCAACCCATCTATGGATTAGAATTCTCATGCCTTACCTACTCAGCCACAGAGACCTGTGTTATGCTTCACTTCACCTTTTGGACATTGAATCATTTCAAGATTCAATAGAGCATGACTTTATAAGGGTCTGAAAATCTGAGCATAACACAAGTCTCTGTGACTGAGTGGGTAAGGCATGGGAATTTTAATCCAAAGATGGTTGGTGTTGTGAGTTCAAATCCCACTGGAGGCAGCTTTATTTTTTGCTGATTTTGAATCTCCTCAACGTCAATTATGTACAAAAATGCCAGATTTGTGTTATTTAGGAAAAACTCGAATGTCTCTGTGGCTGAGTGGGTACGAAAACGAAAACCCTGGCTAAATGTGGGTGACATCACCAAATTTTAAAGTCATCGAATTCAATGACAATTACGGAAAAACTCGAGTGATTTATCACATTCTATAGAATTCTACAGAATGCATCTTCACAAGGAAAATGGAATGAGGTTATTCCACTAGTCTCCATTGCATTTGTGATTACAAATCCAATGAAAATGACTCCGACAAAGGCCAGTAAAGCCATGAGTAATCAAATCTAAGCAAAACAAAAATAGCATTTCCGAAAACTAGAATGTAGTTTACTTTGATTTTCTCTACAGTCCGTTGTAGTCCTTGCGTGTGACATTCTTTTAGTCCGCAGACAACTGTTTTTTAGCAAAAATGTGTGTACAAAAGCTTCTTAAAGATTAGTCTTTTATTTGAATATAATTAGAAATTGGGCGTCATTTGTACAAAATAGATTGATTTCCGTAACGGAATTAGTATATTGTACACGATTTACAATTGCAACGAATTTAAAACATAACAATGAAAATAGTATTAGAAATACTGTTCAGAAGATAATCGTAATTAGTAAAGCAAGTTCGAGGTGAAATTACAATGTGACAATAATAGCTTGCAGGGTATTAAACATATTTTTGATTCATTCCAAAATCTTTCCTTATTTTTAATGTATTCCACGTGCGTGTCAATTTAATTGAGGCATAAGTACTAAATTTATGAAATGGTACGAACGTATCGCCACTACGATTTGACCAAACATAATTTTTTGAAAAGGTATTTCAGAAATCAAAACAAAACATACAAAAATATTTTCTACTCTACAGGAGCTATCACAATTTAAAACGAAACAGCGGAAGCTACTATTGTTCTCATACAACATTGTGCGAAAAGATCAATTCAACTGAAGTTCCACATTTCATTAACATTTAAAAAATTTACATTCAGTCATGCATATCAAAAACGTACCTATGGATCTCCACTGACCCCTACGTTCCATACAGATATTTTCCATCTTTTACACATTTCCTACTGTACAGTTTGCTTAAATGAGAGGTATGTTGTGTAAGTTAGTGAAAGTTAAAAAAATAACATGTCTGAATTATTTACACAATGATTTTTTTTTTCAAAACTAGTTCACAAGAATTTTTTACCTTAAAATGAGGAGAGCAGCCAAAAGGAACAGTAAATAAATATATTGGGCCTTAATGGCACATATCACCAAATATTCCCACCATAAAAGGAGGAGACAGCCCAATGAGGTGGGTGACCGTGAAGTTTTACTGTACAATGATTTGTCTATTATAAATTCGCACAAACCCTTCTTGACAATTTGGTCGGAAAATGATTATGTACAATGACTAAGACCATGTTTTTACACAATAAAAATCTGGGTAAAATTTGGGGGAAAAGGAACTTGGGAACTTGGGCTATAATAATTATGCGACAGTAAATGTGCACTCTGTAGGTATTGCTATTGAATGCATTCTTTCCTTGAAAGACATTTTAAACTTATTATTCATCGATGGAAATATATATTTAAGTTCACAAAATAATATTTACAACTTTAAAATCCTGTACAGCATGATTTAAGAAGTAAATTAAAAGATCGAATCTCTTCGCAAAGTCTCTCCAACAACAAACATACAAAGTAATCTGGCTACAAGATTTTAATGATAGTTTGACATTCCGAATAAAAAGCCAACTGGCCACAAATACATTTTATTTCCAGGCCCACGGCAGGTTTACTACATTACACGAGGCAAGAAAATACAATGGTTCTTGGCTATCGTGCATCCAGATATCAACACTATTTTTCTTGTAATAAATTCATCACAATCGTAAGGTTTGTAATTCCAAAATTTACACGCATTTTGATTAATGCGAAAAGTTCGTACAGTTTGAGGACTTATGGATAATGTTCATCAAGCATTTATGATTGGTATTTCGGACATGTATTTTAAGTGAACTGTGCAACACACCCACCCTGTTTGAAAATGAATTAAGACAACATTTTAGTATTTTTTTTTTTACAAGGATGACTATTTTCTCCTGCTGACATGGTCGAACAAATCTACAAGCTACGAGGCACCGAGGTATACCGTAATTTTGCTTCACGTTGCTTATATTTTTATTTCCTTGCATATTACAAAATGCATAGTGAGCACATTATGCTTTGTAGCCTCAGCTGGACATTTTTGTCTTGAATACGTAGTACCGTAAAGTTCCTCAGCATATCTTTAACAAGCGTGTCGAGCGTTCGATTTGTCGGCAAGGTATTATATATCACATTTATTCCACCGAAAAGTTCCTAAAAATTCCTTTCATGCTGTATGTCCAGGTTCTCTTCTTTTCAACCAAGTCGTCGGATCCTTCCAAATTGTGTGATTTAAGCAGAGCTGGCAAAGAGCAAAATCAATACATCTCTTTCTCTCCACCACTGTTGAATACCAATTCAATACCACTTTCAATACCATTTCAACACCACTTTTCTGTACCATTAGAAGTCAAGAATGTTGATAAACAGCTTCGCCCCTGGTTAGTTTCATCTGTTCGTTTTCACTAGGTAAGAACATACAACTGACGCCGTTTGTGATTTTTCGTTGGAATAACTATGATTCTGCTCTTAGTCATCCTTGAGAATACACCATCATAACTGATCGTCCGCCTCTTCGTCGTCATCGCCGATTAAATACTTTTGCGTGCTGTCCTGGGAGTCACCAGGCTCCGTCTCGGTGTCCCCGTCTCCCGGTGGTATCTTGTCCGTGCTCCCGCCGTTCGTTCCGTACCCACTGTCCATGGTGCTGGCGCTGGCGCTGCTCGTCGAACCGATCTCCATGTCTTGTGTCGTCTCTTCAAACTCCGTCAACAAAGCTGTGGCCTCTGCTAGAGTAGCCTGATGAAGGAAAAATAAAAACCGTACATAATATACTGGTTTATCTTGTACGTGCCCTCCATTATAGGGATTCACGAAAATGGTGTTTTCTATAGATACCTGGTAACTATAATTTATTTCTACCACCGCTACAAAAAGACAATAATAAACTAAAATTTCTTGCGGAAAGTCAGGGTGCAATTACATTTGAGCGAACGCGAAACTTTTCTTTGATCTTTATCGCTACCAATGTAAACACACAACTCGAAAATCTATGTATCCATTCCAAGTGACATCGCTTTCGTATTCGTTCTAATATAAATGCACCTTAAAAGGAAACTGCCCAAAAGAGTAGCCTCAAAACAGGCACTGCATTACACCCGTATGTGTTCACATGGGAGTCTCAAGTGAACGTATCTTTTATTGTCCACAAAGTATTCTCTCCTATCATACCTGAGCACTGATGGTACGCTGGAACGATCTGCTGTTAGAATCTTCATTGGATGCATAAGAAGTGGATACTGGCCAGCTAAACTCCGACATCTGCAAAGAATTACACATGATTCGACCAAGTTATAACTGCATAATCACATGATTTTTGAAAATATGAAGAAGCATTTTTCAAAAGGCATCTATAGTCAGAAACAAACCTTTTTCTTGAGCCAGTTGACAGCCCACTGCCACTTGGTTGGATTCTGCAGAAGGTAGTCCTTGGCGTGAGAACATCTGTGCGCAAGCGCCACCAGGAACTTGATACACTGATACGACCGTCGACTCTCGTTCACGTGGTTGGATTTTATCACAGCTGGTGAAAGGAAGAAGTGCAATTTATGTCGACATTAAAAGTTTAAAATCCGGATAAAATGTTAAAATCCCGATATATTTCACTGCAAAACAATTTAATTGATGAATCTGTGATCTGACCAATGGAACTAGGGTTGGGATTGTGTCTAAAATCTGTTTTCAGCATAGTAGAAGCGTCTGTAAAAAATATTTCATCGGCATAATGAAAACAAATAGGCTCACCAAGCATTCCTTCGTAAGCGGTGCAATCTTCGTCCACATAACCATCTATGACACACTGCAAGCGCTTCAATTGTAACGGATCTTCTAACACCTTAAAATAAACAAAAACATAATTGTGAGATTTGCCAGTGTTTGTGCACCGAATGATTCACATTTGTCAATTTCAAATGAATGCAAACACGTAGGAATGCACAAAATAATCTTTTTCGTGACTTTAAAATTACTCTAATCTGGAGTTAAACACAATGATTTTCTTACCAGCAGTTGAGTCAGAAGATCAAATAATCCTTTGAGTTCATTGGCCGGGGCACTAGTGTACTGCAGCTAAAAGAGAAGAACTTACGTTTATGATAAAGTTTGATTCTCAGCAAAAAAAAATAAAATATTGGTATTAAAAAGTCCTCTAAAGAATTCTAGATGCCTACCATGATGTTCTTCAGCAGGTTAATGGAAAAGGTGGAGTTACAGAAGCTGCAGTAGAGCAGCATGTCCATCAGGGTGGACGTACTTCCCGTCACTTCGCGCAACGCCAACACAACCTGCGGACATAGGAATCGCTGTCGTACACCAAAGTAAATATTTGCCGTGTAAACGGAAAAAGTCTGTGGAAACACTTACGCTTTAAAATCAAATTCATATTAAACAAGAAAATATCACACCCCCACCCCCTTATGTTTGAACATACAAGCATTATTGCTCTTTGACATTCAAGCATTTTTCTTATTTACGCTTCAAATATTTTGTAAATTATTTTCATCCTTCGTATTACCACTACTGTAGGCAAATTCTTTTAAAACACTCACTAAATAAATACCCAAACAATTAAACACTTATGCTAAGTTTTTGGTACCTCTCTGATGTAATGCGCCGATTCAGCACCAAAGAGATATGCCTGCATCTCCGGCTTCATCTTCAGGTAACGAGTTGGTACAACGGTTGTTGGGTTTCGGATGGCATATTTTCTAGGAGCTGTAATATCGATGTTTTTAACTAAGTTCTTTTTCAATTTAAAGGGCATTAATATTTTTAAAACTATATCGCTCAAGTTTAAATGACAAAGCTTTTTTGTAAATTCTTCAGCAAGGGATGGCTAAGATTAACAGCCTTCTGTCTGTACATATTTGATACCCTTTATCTAATGTGATACTTACATTCAGTTCTATGAGGAGAAACGTCCGAGTTCAGTATCAGTGTCGCTAGTGTCGCATGTAAAGCCCCGAAGTCTCTCGCCTGAACCGAACTCCATCTTCTTAAAGATAACTCCTGAAAAACAAAACAAAAACTTTTAACAAACTGGCATCTTTATCACGCAGGTACATCGACTGAAGAGACAGCTGTGTCGTAAGACCTAAATTGGTGTTTCAGTACGTATACCCTCCTGTATGTATTATTGAGCAATAATATTCTGAGCCAGAACGAATGTGAACGCGAAAACGAAAATTGTCTTTGATCTTCGACGCTACCTAATATAAATAGCACACTGAATTTTCTAAGAAGCCATCTTACAACAACGTATCGTCACGTCACTTTAGTTCTTGATTTTATTTAATGCAAATCAACATTTACCTGGCAACTATGATCTCCACCACCTGCATTCGGACGCGTCACGGTTGGACCGAGGAGGAAAGTGATCAACATCATGAAGGCGTCCTTCCCATACATGTGTGAACAGGCTTTAGTCCCCTGCAAGTAAAATTCATTTCGGTTATTGCTACGTTTCAATCAAAGAAGAATCAATCAAAGCATCCATTCTACGACCTCCCATTCCACATTGATAGGGCCTATAGTGGTTGTCTGTACGTACCATTTGCACATACATATGTAGTAGCCAGAAGTACTGACTGCAGGTCTTGATGTTCTC
>JBCAUG010339499.1:0-17037 GCA_038406175.1 Haplosyllis leylae
AGTGCCACATCGAATGGACCTGGTCACACCTGGACCACAACCCGAAATGAGACAGCCCAGAATGCCACAGGGTGGTGAATCTTTAATGGCCTTAAAAATACCCCTGTTCACACGGAAAGACAAGAAATACACGAAATTCAAAGAAATACCCAACGGTGGTCCCCACCGTTACATTTAATGGCAGAGCTAAAACAAAGTTGGCAATGTTGGCATTCTTGTATTGGGGAGAGTTTGTGAAAAACTCTTTTGTTCAAATGGCGTTTGTCACATGCTCACAAACGTTATTGGCAGGAAATGAGAACAAGATGAGCCAAGGTACTTTGAAACATTTACTCCACTTGCAAAAATTGACATCTTGAAAAATAGACCCACCCAGTAAGCGGGGGGGGGGGGCGCTAGCAAGCATACTGTAGCAAAAAAATTTTTGGATAACTTTTCGAAATGATCCCAATATGAAGGGTCTATGTAAAAGTAATTTTCCACATTTCTTTACAATCAGTAATTCTTTGTAATCATTGAGAAACATTTTTGTGGATCTAAAAAAATTTCAAACGTGTAGACCTACTTTAGTGTTTTCGTCTTATTCAGAGTAATGAACTGAACCATTATTACATTTAGATGTCATCACATTTTTAGGTATTAGATATCTAAAATAAATTAATAAGATCTTTTTGGGGATGATCAAAAAAGGAAAAGGGAGAAAGTTTTAGGGCATAACCCTCAAAAGTGCAAAATATAAATTTTGTTCACAGAAAGATGTACTAGTTACAGATTTTCACTTAATTATTTGACAGTTCAACCCATCAAAAGTGTCAGAGACTTATTTTGTTACGGTGTCTTCCCACACTTTTAATAGTAATAGTGTCAAAAGTGAAGCAGACATTTTCTAAAAACAAAAGACAGAGAGGGTTTACGCGTTTAAAAGTCATAAAGAACACCACTACATAAATTCATCCTTTTATTGAAAGGAACAACACTTTTCTCTAAATAATGTATGTGGTGTCGGTGAGGAAGGTGCAGATTTGCCAATAAATGTCGACAGTCTATCTCTAAGGTGTATATAATAGACGTAATTGTACAGGATTATGTATAAGCTTCCAAATATATAACAAGCAGTGACCTCTGCACAAGACAAAAGGGAGTCCATCAATCTATTTTCCCTGTGGGTGTAAATTACCCCAACGTAATTCCAAGCAATAGTTGACAACTAACGTCTCAAATGTAACACCTGATTGGAAAACTACCTTGCTTGCACCTGGAGGCAGAGAAGGCAGAAATAATTTCCGAAAGGACGAACAAAGTTGTAAAATTGTTGAGATTTTCACTACAATGAGTTTCTCTGCTAATACCAGTATATTGTTTTAGAACTTCAATGACTTGTGTGGGATAAACTTATTTTAAATCGGGAATACTGAAGTCAACCTATCTGAATCTTGTAATAAAAGCAAAACATGTTGTTTCAAAAGAATAATGCCCCAAGATGAAGAATATTAACGTTATGTCTGGAAATCAGTAGGATAACCAACGTTTCAGAAAGTATAATAATATCTTGCTGGTGGTTCCTGGGACAAAATGTAAATTTGTCTCAATTGTTCATCGGGTCACGTGAGTCTTTCGGATCATTTCATATTACATATAGTTTGCCATTTGGACAACAGGAAATCTGCATGTTTTTCATGTCCAATAATTTTTTTTCCCTTATTTTGATTATTTTTCATGTATTTTTTATTCCATTGAGTAATACAGATCTTTGAACCAATGTAATATCAAAGATTTATTAACAGTGCCCATCTTCTTAAGAGAATATGGCATCATAGCAAATCGACTTATCTGTGCTAAGTGGATTGACAAACAGACAGACAGACAATACTCTACAACTTTAAAATTATGGATTATTTTCGTGGTGGATTTATTAGATAATGACTTAACTATGAGAATAATTGACGTGACCAAAAATCATCGCTTGCACAATTTGAAGTCCATGCGGCTCACAAAAAATTTCATTCAAGAATTAGTGTTGTACATTTTCTACCTTAGAACCAAAAGTGAACAAGTCAATAAAATTTATTGATGTGCCTATCATGTTCCTCAGTTGATGAACAAGTCTAACCTTTCAACTGTTCTCATTACCTTTGCGATTTCTTGTTATCGTCTACTAAACTTTTGAAACAAAGTATCTCACATTCTGTTATAAATCACATCTGTTATAATTGACAATCACAACAATAGATCTACTAGTGAAACAAGAAAGACATTCTGCGTGAACGCCAGAAGCAGGCGTACTACCCATGTTACACATCTATCGGGGAAGGGGCACCTCCTAGCAGCCCCTAGTCCTGTCGGGGACACCCTTCAATAGGATCAGGAAGAATCCCTCCCCTCCGATAGGACATAGACAGGGGATATCCTCCTTCCTCTGGACTGGAAGAATTCCCTCTTCCTGCCCAATGGTATTGTGGGTGACGTTGCAATGCAATATGTTAAGCCACCCCCCTCCCCCTTGTGGACAAACAGACACCTGTGAAAACTTTCCCGTATAATTCGGAATGCGAGTAGTAACAAAAGTTGAGTAGGAAAAGAGTTGTTAGAAAGTCACGTTTGGCATGTTAGAGAAAGTGACCATCTTACTGTGATGCTGTTCGTGATCAGATTGGCTTATTCATACTAGTTGCAAGGACAACACTGCATTGCATTTCTTGGACCATACAGAGTTGTGTGGTGGAAAAATAAATTTTTTATGGTTCCGCCGTACACTTTGTGTATAAGCGAAAAATTTATATTCGCCCAGAACCAATCATGTTGGCACACTTTTTGTCCAAAAACTTAGAAAATGTCCAGGAATTATTTGGGGGGTGGGGGGTTAACAGATTTGGACTCAGCATTAAAAGTTGAAAGTTGGTCACCACCCCCCCCACGCGGAACCATCTTGAGCCCCGACCAGGGGCGCCTCGTTCTCTATTGAAACACCTATCAAGAAGTTTTGAGATGCAAGTTTTTCCAAAGAAAATTGCCAGAACAGCACAATATACAGTCAAAAAACAAATTCATGTTGAGTTTAACTCCTACAATAAACATTAGATCTATTTGCTAAATTCATTCATCTCTAAAACATAAAAGAACTAACTGATACAATAGTGCTTTGAAAGGGGTGAACGTCTTTACTAAAAAAGTTGAATGCAGAAAATTCTTTTTTCATGTAAAGTTACATAAGCTTATTCTCAAAATTGAACCTAAAATCATCACACAAATGCCAAACAGAAACAAAGAATTAATTTCTGTTGTAAACACAATACTTTCCACTAATTGAAATGAAAAATAAAAGCAAACTAATCAGAAATATAAGCCAGTTATATGTAATATGTAAGTAACATTAGCAATCTAAAGGTTGGATTAAAATGTCACATACTAATATAATTTCAAAAATATATGTATTAAACCCATAAAATTACTTATATATAGAGCAATATCAAAAGACAGATGTGAAGATTATTCTTTGAGTGAAGTATTTAAGTGAAAAAATAGAACGTGACATTATAACTGCTAAATTTAAAATAAGCTTCAACTACTGAACAAATCTATGTAGCTTCGTGGACTCACAAAGTTCATCATTTTCAACGGTTTCTAAGCCACTTGCGCATTCTCAATTGGACCAGTTTGTTTTCTGAAAACAGCAACATCACCCTTGTTGTGTTGTTATAAGCTGGAACCTAATGGAAAAGAAAACTGTTGAGCTGCGTTCAGGGGCAGATCTTTGTGTTATTCTACCATCATGCGGACCATTCATTCAATTATGCTACGTGCCTGTGCGTTAGTTAGTTCACAATCAAATAATCGAACCCCTTACCTCCAAGTTTGATTTTCAAAGTTAGGCAAATTTATTTAATGGGCCAAATTAAAAGATACTTAACTGCATGTCATCATTTTTATAACAGCTACTTGTGAAAATGTATATATATATATGCAGTGTTTTCCCTGAAAAAAGGACAAAAATCGTGAAGCAAGACCAGGACTGAGACAAGCAAATATATTCAAATAAAGATAGGCAGGAAAATGTCATGCGGATGACTTAACTGAATGTTAATGAGCAAAGAATTTAAATATTGACAGTTTTTATGACAATAAAAGAAAAAGAGTACTGATCCTAATTGAATGTCTTGCCATTTTCGTAATGTGTGACAAAAGTCAACTTAACAATTGATGTAAAAAAGTTAACACGAAAGCTTTTATTTTCGTGTTCCTATATGAAAATTAGACATTTGTCTGCTGTGTTTCTAGTGCTATGATATGGTTCTAATTGGTCCCGTTTTGAGTTCTTCCAGGAATCCCTCAAATAAAAAGCTCTCTGATGTGGTCTTGCACAGGTATTACAATCGGTGACATATTGAAGATGAACACTCGTGGAGAGTAATAAATCTAGAAATTTTCCTAAAAAAAATCTACCAGAATCTGGCAGAATATTCTTCTCATATATTCTTCATGGCTAAATTTATTAGATCTATCTTAACTGGTGGGTAACCTTTGGAGGAGGCGGAGTAGTAATTAAAGCTGACCCTCTTTACTATCCCAGGGTCCATTATTAAGATTTCTGATAATATTATACAAGACTGATCATGCTAAAATGGAAGTTTGACCCAAACTTTTATTCGGCCAGTGAATATATTTAATCGTTTAGTAACAGCCATTTTCTGGTGAAAGACACCCTCTAAATGGCTGACAAAAGACGGCCACCTTTAGATCCTTATATAATCATGCTCTATTGATTCCAAAAAATCTAAGTCCAAGTATCAATAGAGCATGACCACACAAGGATCTAAAGGGCTGAGACTTCCAGCAAATTGGGAATTAGTTCAGACAGTAGCATGTACGACATGAAAGTCAGAGGTGCCTGGGTTCAACTTGCACTGGGGGTAACATTTTGCTACTTGACATTTTTTAGTTCTCTTGTGATTCTGTAGAATATACAGAAACTATAGAATCTAAAGCCAATTACGGAAAAATTCGATTTGTTCTATGTGGGAGTGTAACAAGCGCTTACCAATCCTGTCTAAATCTCTTCGTAGGCCCGCTACCATCCCAGACACCTTAAAAATCATCAGAGAGTCACTGATCTCCGCAAGCCGTCGGTAATGACAATGATTATGCTAATATTAAAATCCCGACGGATTTTAATATTTATAAGAGAAATACAACGAAACACATGATATCGTGTTGTAATTGTAGAAATTAATACCCTGGGGTTTAAATGTGAAGTTCACCTTAAAGATATCTATTCAACGACGATGTTCAAGAGGTTTTGTTTTTATTGTTTCATACTTTTCTACTAAATTAAATGTGATCCTGCAGGCCTGTGTGAGTGCTGGGGAAGTGCGAGTGTAGACAGTGAAGCCAATTGTAGTTACATAAATTTCTACACGTAGCCAAAGGACATGCGCCACCACACAGCACTAAAACAAGACAGTCCCCCCGTCCTTATCATGCTAGACCCCAGACCCAGCCGGGGGACCAGGGGACCCAGGTCTCCCCTGGGGGAGGGAAGGGGACCTCTTCTCCAGGTCCTGTTTGGGGAAGAGGGGTAGGGTACCTCCTGACTAGGTCCTGTCTGGGTAGGTCACCTTGACAAGATGTATCCTACCCCTCTCCCTCCCCATACAGGACCTGTGCAGGAGGTACCCTACCCCTCATGAGCAAAATTACAATCAGTCTCTCGTACTGCGTACCATGGTCAGTAAAAATCAAGTGAAATTGTATTACCTTTCCTGAAGTGATCATTGAATTGAAGTTCTTATGTTGTACGTAAACTGTCAGATCTCCAGTACATTTCTCTTTCATTGCCATTTCCTAATAAATAACATTGTGATGTACTGAACGTCACTGTAATTAAGAATACATTTCCTTCCAATATTTCAGAAGCCGCCACGTTGTCAGATATCGGAAGCCAAATAATGGCAGAACAGGCGAACCAGATTAACACTGGAATAACTCTCGAGAGTAGATCATTTTTTTGGGCAGATGGCACAGTGTGCATCCAGAAAGGACCGAGAGGGATGTACAAATGTTACAGGTGAGATCGCAGGATTATAATGAAAAGTGAGGAAAAATATATTCTCCGCCTGAGTAAAGTAATGTCCATTTAGAAAATCTTCAAAAATAAATCCACGCAAACTGATGATTCAGCCTGTTTGTGAGATTTAAATAAATGTTAATCTCTATTGGTACTCAATATGAGAAACAAATGTTATTACATCAAGATGGTTTTCTCGGCTCAAGGGACGTGAAAGAGATTTGCTTATCATTACAATTGG
Source organism: Haplosyllis leylae (assembly GCA_038406175.1). NCBI lineage: Eukaryota > Metazoa > Annelida > Polychaeta > Phyllodocida > Syllidae > Haplosyllis > Haplosyllis leylae. Next base: position 6,303 of record JBCAUG010339499.1, read on the forward strand.
CCAGGGTAATGACCATTGGTCCCGGTAAATGTGGTGTTAATTTTTCTATGGGGACACATATGGGCTAATAAGGTGGTGTGTAGGTTAGCCCACGAGGACCTTGAACGAGCCATTGCTTTTGTGTGGGATGAAATAAATTAGCAGTAGTTTCACAAGCACATTGTAACATGAATACCAAGAAATGCCTATTTGTTAAAAGATATTCCTGCGTTTTCAAAGAACTGTTTTTCTGAATGGGGGATGCAGAAAAAGAGAATAATGATGAAAAATGATTCGATTCCTGTTGGAGCACGTCTTTTTATTCCCATTTTAGATGGAGGCGACCAGCAAATAACAATGCCGGTCCATGGACAGCTCATAACTAGGATTGATCAACAGATGTATCATGTTAAATACAGCAACCATTGGAACAAGAGTTTAAATCTAAGGCCTGGGTTTGGAGAACACTTTGATCACCTTGCATTCAATTTCAATCAATTTATTATGTCTGACAGTTCTCGTCTGGTTTTCTTAAAACTATGCCCAAATTGAAAGTCAAACCTTAAAACCAAAGATTGTAAATATTGTCACGATGTCCGCCGTTTCAATAAATATTGAAATCGGTATAAAGGATGGCTCTAGTGAAATTTATAAAATGAGAAAAGCACAAAATGTGAAAATAGATTGTTGTCACGGAATATAAAATCTTGTTTCCCAAACATATTGATTTCTCAATTATATGTGAATATTATTGCGTATAAATTGTAGATCTAATAACTACTCCCTAAGGGAGTTCTAAATATGCACTGATTCTCTTAATAATATCATAATTTGTTTTCATTATCTTTTTTGCAAATAATTTTAATCGAATGTAGGTGCAGCAGATTTATTATAACGACTTCACAAATGTGCGTATAAAGGCAAAACGTTTACTGCATTTAATGTTTCCTGTTAGGGTATTGTAGATAAAAGCCAGAATTGAACAAAGATACCTTTACTTTCAAAAAGTAGACTTTGCTGAGTGTAAACCATGGTTCACCTCTTCAGGGCTGTAAACATGTATTGTAACACTCTATTCTAATGATTGTTGTATCTGTAACATTATACAAAGGAAAAGAACATGTAGACGTGTATGTGATATTCCAAAAATGCAAGGTTCATTTCTATTGAGAATATTTTGGATACTGATACCATACTTAGGTAGAAGAGTATGATTGATATATATGAGCTGAAGGCAAAATTTTTGTAAATAAACAGAAAAAAGTCAAGATTCCTTTGTGGCAAATCCAAAGTTTCTCAACCGACGGAAAGAAAGTTGGATATCATTTTTGTGTTAAAAAGACCATTCCCATGGTTTAAGGGAACATACTATTGATTTTAGATGTAATAGATCTACATATTAGACGACAATGTTCAACAATGTTCATGAGAACTATGAATTAAACATTTGAGGAATCTGGCATTTACTAAATATTCTGACAAATAGGTAAATTATGGGAAATTTTATTTCTTTTCTCTTGATCTTCAGAATTAATGCAAGTCGTCCAGTTTAACAATATCATGTTGCAGAATGTATGATAGAAGTAGAGTCTTAGCTTAAAACTATGTATTTTAGAATTAAGCACTCACATTTAGTAATTAACTATGCTCTTTTGAATTTATGTTCCCCAAAAGAAATTAACAAATTTGTCTACATTTTCGTCTTAGTTCCGAAACATTACCTGCTATTTATTTCACATCTGTACATGTTTGTAACATAAATTGTATGCTTGCAACTGGAAATAAAAAGACTTTTATCTTTTTTAATTGAGGGTACAATTATCCTATTATTACTTAAAGAAATAAACAAGGCATATCAACAGTGAACGTATGTTAAGTAATTGATATATTAAAGTGAAAAAATACAATCACCTTTTCAGGGACATTTCGCAATTCACAAATATACCTTTATATTCATAAGACATGGCCTTCACAATGAATCTGAATGGTCTAATAATATTGTTGTTTCCTTGAATAAAAATTAAGCAGACAACACAAAAATCCAAAAGTAAAGATAGGTTAAAATCCATCACTGATTCTGCATATTCACAATGTAAAGATTATGGATACAAAGAATAAGTGAATAGTTTTATTAGTGTAAAAGGGGAGATGGCTACACCTCCTGGTAATTGGTGCAAGCTTTTATGCATTCAAAGAGGCACTTTCGGCATAAGAGGCAGAAGGAATGTATCTTTTTACCTTTCTATTTATTAGTAGTCGTCTTCTTGAAAATGCAACCACTTGTCGCATTACCAATCGATAAAATATTCGAAAATAGGTTCTGATAAAGCACAAAAAGATGAATGGTTCCTCTTACCTACCAGACGGATTTCTTTGTAAGTAGTATTGGTCGAGACACATTTGGCAATGATGAGTTCGATTACTGCAGCCAAACAGTTCCTTTGAGATGAAATTAAACCTCATCAGTTGCTGGTCTGGTTATTTCTACAATTAATCTGTCCAGCTTGTTGCAATAATTTTGTAGAAAACACTTTTGTGAGACAGATCAAAGAAACATTTATGAAAAAACGAACAGAGATGCGTGTGTGGCAACACACAAGGTCTTTAACTTACTTTCTTAAATTTTCCCTCTTACGAAATGTCTTAGAAGTTTCAGCAATTAAGATTCGTATCATTGTGATATTCATTGAGTAAATTCAAGTTTCATATGATATTATCGCGAATAGTCGTGTTTTTCCTATTTTGGTTTTGGATCTTGCTGAATTAGATGAATTATATGAATTAGATGAATTATACTAATTCATCTAATTGCACATGGATACTGGAATTGACTGTTCATGGATAGGTGAAATGTTCTGTTGCACTATGGAGCAGTTCACTATTCATGGATAATTAAAGTGTAATGTAGCAATATTCATGGGTATTGCAAAATAAATGAGCACTCTCCATGGATAGTGAAAGATGAATTAGCACTATCCACAGATAGTGGGATACATTATGTGTGAACAAATTACTATTCACAGATAATAAATTCCACCATCCACGAGGCACTTGTCTAATTCAACGAATTAGATGAATTCACCTAATTTCAAAACCAAAATAGGAAAAACACAAGTGGTGGTCTTGTATCTAGTCCCAATTGATTGTTAGATGCAAGAGCTGAAGTTGCACATTTTGAGACCAAAAATTGAAAATGAAATATTATTATAATTGCCCAACAATTGAGATCCATCATATAAAAATATCTGTTTACTAAAATAGCATATTATTCGTGCCAATAAACCTGATGGGCATACACGTATAAACTGATTAATTCCTTCGTTATTATTGCACGGACAACGTTTCCTGTAAATTTCTGAATTACCAATCTACTAATTTAGATCTATTTCGATTGGAAAGTAAATGAGAAATTAAGCACTCCTAAGGATGGAAACTTAGAGCAAAAGAAAAATTCTGAAAAATACATTTAAGGTATTCTAGGTGGTGTTTTTGATATGTTATCAGATCTAAGTAACTTGTATTATTTTTGTATCCGCAGGTAGTTTCATTACATGTAGAATGCATTGCTTTGTTATTTTGTCTGTAAATGGGTACTTAAAGGTAAAAGTTCTAAATAGATGGACTGAGTTTTACGAATCATAACCATACCTCCTTCTCTCCAAGTCCTTGCGGTTGACTAATACCAGACGATGAAAGAGAGTTGGAAGTGCCTATATGAAAATCACTGGTAAGACAAGATAATAACAAATGTTGCCAATTCAACTGCAAATTGATACTAATATCTTTACGTGCAGATGTTAGCAACAATGGAAACGCCACTAAGCAAAGACTTTATCTGGGACCTCACACAATGGGAGTTAAAGGCACACACAGAAGGTGAAGCCTAACATTTACTCAGCACTCGCATTACGTTGCAGGTGGTATTGATACTGCAAATCAGAAAAGAAGAAACATTTCCGTGCCTTCAAGCCATCACGATTCACATCCAATTTTTGGCAGAATTATTGATGACTCGGCCAAATAATTAATAATATCAATTTCCAGATAATGAAACAATTGTGTAAAATAATGACAGGTGTCAGATGCTTGGATGATTTTCAGTTCGAGTTAAGTGCTTCTGAGTGTAATGCATCTGGCTAAATTTTACCTGTGACCACAGTTTTATATGGATCCATTTTCTCTCAAGATGTAAAAAACGTCCATGATTTCAAGTGTTAGAAAATGTTATTAATGAAAAGATAGATACAACAGCCATCTGCTGTACATGTAGATCTATACTTAGTACTAACTCACTATTAGCTTCATAGTACATTCCACCTTAATAGGAGCTTAGTAAATTGTAGGACTAAACAAGGACTGAATAGGGAGATGTTGAAATTATACCTTCAAAGATATTATAGTCTTAGAGTATCAACTAATAAAAACTCAACTGGTGTCATCATGTTTACACTAATAATGTCAGAAAAGTGACACTGAACACTGAACAAAACAAGAAAGTCCTCCTATGTGAATGTAAGAGGCATACCACCCGCTACATAGCAAGTGGTCGTGGTGTTGTCAGGGGGGAGGTACTCAGCCTGAGTAACCCCAGCTGAGTATGCCCTGGTTGAGTACCCCCCTGGCTGTGGGACTGAGTACCCCTGGCTGTGGGACTGAGTATCCTCAACTGAGTACCCCCTTCTGGTTGTGGGACTGAGTACCCCCCCAAGAAAGTCCTCCTGCATGAATGTAACAGGCATACTGCCCACTGCATAGCAAGTGCTCATTGTGTTGTCGTATTGGGGGGGGGGTACTCAGCCTGAGTACCCCAGCTGAGTATGCCTTGGCTCAGTATCCCCCTCTGCTGTGGGACTGAGTACCCCCTGGCTGTGGGACTGAGTATCCCCAGCTGAGTACACCACACAGCTGAGTACCCCTCTGGCTGTGGGACTGAGTCCCCCCCCCAGCTGTGGGACTGAGTATCCATCCTGTGGACAGACAGACACCTGTGAAAACAGTACCTTCCCGTCGTACTACGTACGCGGTCGGAATTATTCGCCTACCTTACGGGCCTCTATCAAAAGTTAAAGAGGCAAAAAATGGGTTTTATGCCAATGAGATAACGTAATAATGCACCAATGAAAACGTCACAAAGCAACGAACAAGCCTGAGAGATCTCAATCCCTTTTCATAATTTTGTTTGTAATTTAAATAAGCATGAATAAATGTATAGAACAAACTAAAACATTTGGCAGTCAGTCCACTGGTACTTTGGGATACACACAAAACAATATGTTGTTTGTGTAAGAGGATTTAATGGGACCATAATCTTGGATTGCAACGACAAAATATCACTGTGTTTCTTGGATTAGTGACTCGTTAGGAATTTGAGCTTTGGTGGCCACCTTTGATCTGCTGTCGTGTTGTCGGTCATCCTGGGTGGCAGCCATTACCAAAAATTACTCCCGTGACTCTACTGTTCAACATAAAGACTTGCAATGAAAATCAAACACCACTGATTTTGGTTGTCAGATATTTTCTATGGGAGCCATCGTGGAAAGCAATATAAATTGCTGTCATGACACTACCATTTGAGATTTTTGGTAATGGCTGACATCCAAGATGGCTGACAACAAAGTTTTTCACAAACTATCGGCTGCACAAGAATGCCAACAATGCCAACCTTCTCATTACTAGAAATAGTGGATCGTGTAACCAAGGTAATATGTAAACAAACGAGTATCATCTGTTCTCAAATAACCATATATGGTCATGCAAAACAGGGTATGTCTCGATTAAAGCATGTCTATTGGGTCCAACCTGTTTGTTTACCCTACAGAGACACTACCCGCAATCGATAAGAATAGCTAGTAATTTTTAGCTCAGCCATCAAAAAATCAACTAGTCCAATTTCGGGCGTAACTTTGAAATGTAATCCTCACATACACCGTGATTTCTAATTTCACATTTACTAACATCATTCAGTTGGTGCACATGAAGAAGAAATTCGACTATGGTAGCTGATCAAAGATCAACGTTTTCTGATTTTTTCAATATTCAATTGAGTTTTTCACGATAGACGTTTCTGTCAGATTATCTGACAGATCTTTGCACAGGGAAGAGGAAAAAAAAATTCGTCAAAAATTGCCTCCAGTGGGGTTTGAAACCAGGACCTCCAGATCCTGAGACCAATGTTCTAACCCTGAGCTAGTGAGGAATCTTTTGGGTAGGATATTTCTGAAGTGAGCTTTGTTTGTTTCATGCACCACTTCACATGTTGGACTTTGTTCATTTATAAAATCAATAGAGCATGACTTTATAAAGGCCTTAATGATTTACACAGACAACCAAATAGTGACTTAGCTCAGGGGTAGAGCATTGGTCTCAGGATCCGGAGGTCCTGGTTTCAAAGCCCACTGGGGGCAATTTTTGACGAATTTTTTTTTTTTTTGCCCTTCCCTGTGCAAAGATCTGTCAGATAACCTGACAGAAACGCCTATCGTGAAAAACTCAAATCTTATCTAAGGTGGATAAAATCCCATCCTGCGTAAGTTCCAACGAATTACCAAAGTTGAATTCTTCATATCCTAATACTTTTTAATTTATTGATTTGATTGTTGTCTTGTACATCCTTATTGTCTGCAAATACAAGGAAAACAAAGGGATTATATTATCATTAAAGTCGTGTACAATTCAAGACAAGGACGCTAATTTTAGTTCAACGAAGGTAATTTGTACTCAAAAATATCACTCACAGACAATACCTCGCAAATTGCTAACTAAATTTGACGTGAGAAATCGTGCTCTCTTTTGTCACATAGGTTGTTGTTGACATGTAAACTGTCAGCTATTGATTTGAAATTATTTTGTTGCATAATTTGTCGAAAACCTGTCAGGCTTAAATTTGGATGTAAAGCGTAGAGACTTTCTTGACCAGTGATAGTCCTTGCCCATGGACTCACACATTTTTTCCATTTAAGGAAAGAAAATTTACATTTATTCAGCCAATTTTCGGATCAGGATATATTTAGATCCATCTCCCAGATCCCCTGGAGACATCAATGCACTTTTCGTTCTTTGCACTTACCGTACTTTCTTGCATTCTCACCTGTCCCCGTCCCCTGGATGTAGTCAGTACTTTGATTTGAATCCCTCCTGTTTAACAATTTTGGTTGTCCGTTCCTATTCGTCTGATTTGTTGGCAGGTACATCTTTTATCTCTTTGCAGGATGCATATTGGCAACAAACATGTCGCGTGTTCATACGTTTGTGTGTTTCATCCCCATTAATGACTAGTTTCGCCTTGACACAAGTGTACAACCTAGGCAAGTAAACACGCTTCGAGGATTAATTATTGGAATTGTACTTTTACAAATCAGCTTGCTAGAAACGAATAGCCATTGTGAATGGTGTATAGCGTCATCAGAAATGACGGCCTGGTTGCAATTTCGAATTTAATTTGATCCAGTCACAGTTGTCAATGGCTATTAGTTCAAGGGATACGCATTTCTTTTTACATTACGCTATTCATCGTGTTGTGGATGTTTAGACTAGTCCCCTATTCTAAAATTGAGTCTGTACATTGTACAGGATGTAGTGACCACCAAACTCAGTGGAAAGGATGTCATCCTACAAGCATATTGGAGGTTTCCATAAATGAATTGTACTGATTTCAGTGAATCATTAAAGAATCCCAAAGTGGTATGGGTTACCACTGGAAACCAATCTGGATACAGGTACAGTCCCAGTGATAGTAACAGAAAGTATATTTTCTTGACTACCTCCAGATAGGCATCTATCACCACTTAACACACTGTAGAGATACCTATCCCGGGGTAGTAATAGAAATTTTATTTTTGCTACTTCAAATATAACTAATACCAGACATGGAGTATTTCACCACTTTTGGACTTTGTCATGATTCAGTGAATTCATCCAAACTCATTTAGGAAAAATTCAAATAAAGCATATTGTTCCGTTGTGAAACAACCGAAAATTTTATTGTAGTTTCTTAAACAGAAACCTTTCCAAACTTTTGTTTTTAAGCGCCATCCTAAGCAAGATCGAAGACTGAAAATATGAAATACATTTTACATGATAGTAAAGCCTATTAGCTGCCTAGCTACTCTCGGATTTGATATCTGTTGAGGGGAGATGTTCCAGTAAAAAGCGATGAGCAAGCAAAGCAACCATATTCACCCTCCTTAAATTACTTTGGATATATTAGTAGGGATGATACTAGAAATAAGATATCATATATGAAACTATGACAATTACAAGTGTTGAGAGGAAATGCTGCTGCCCAATGAACTACACGGACATCAATTCATAACTAAATACATTTTCATATGTAATTTGCTCTGACTTGTCCACATTAAATTTGGTAGAAAGATATCAAGCACTCCTCATGGACGCAATGCATTTCAAAATTGACATAAACCGTTGTCACGACATAGCATACACAACAAAACCCATTCATTCATTGCTAAAACACGCTTTCCGACTATTTCTACGAATATGGGTCGTCTATGTTATATTATATATGTTGTATTTTATTAGACTCTAACATATCCCGTTGTTTAGCATGGATTTCAGTAAATATGTTTAGTGATATTTCGAGAAATAAACTTAGTCAACCTTAATCATATATATTTAGCAGTCACCAACTGGTTTGCGATATTAATTCAAACCGAGCGTACGAAGAAGATTAATTGTTGAGACTAAATATGTATTACTCATAGAGCTATTATGTGAAGATCTTCTTTTGATATTTTGCAGTGGATTCTTGTGATGTATCCATGTGTTGATTAACTGAAAAAAATGACGTCTGAGAATATTGATCTGATTTGATCCGACCCTGTCATTTCAACCCATCGGAGTACAACAGGAGTGGTAGTATGAAACGATTGAATAAATCTGTCTGTCAGGAACAAGGGAAATACTGAATTTATTCCCATAGAATGGGAAGTGATGAAAAATTCATTGCTGCCTTTGTATGTATTTTACCTTGCAAGTATTGTTGTCTGTACTAGAAGATACTTCACAGACAGGTACCATTGTTTTGATTCCATTAGAATGTTTTCGCGACGGATGTGATAAATACTTATTTCTGTGTGATCTGTCAATGTGAATGTGACGACGAATTTGAATGTAGATCAAGTATCACAAGAGTAACTGCGCATTATTATAAATGAATTTGAAATACTATTTACATGTATTTACTTAGTATTCTAACAAATCATGTTATGCAGCAGAGATCCGTTCGCTGGAACGGGGTTACTATCCATGTGAATGTGCATGTGGCTACTGTATATTGTACTATAAATCCCTTGCAGAGAAAATATGTCGTTACCATACATGGTACTATGAATAATGTGCAGTGAAAATCTTTGGTTACTGTCCACAGGGATTTGAATCATACACGGTATTATGAATCATGTACAGTGAAAATCTATGAAAATGTGTGACCACCATATAAACCACTTGAGTGATTTGTCACTCCTTGATCTTTTTACATTTGGGAAGGTTACATTATGATTAGGGTTGACGACCTATACCCACATGTTTAAGTGCCAAAAAGTGACCATACCCAAATATTACTTGGTACTGGTACTGGGGATCCATACCCTAGGTTGGCTTTGTTGGTGAGGGTCCATGCCGAGGTTATTGTGTGGAAAAGTTTACCACATCCAATTGTTATTAGTGTAGTATTAGTGGTGGGGACCCATGCCCAGACATTTTAGTATTAAATGATCACTCTGCACAAATGTTACTCAATGTTTATGGTGGAGGTCCATGCCTAGATGTTTTAAGTGCAATGTTTACTTGCTAAAAAGCTACTTATTATATTAATGGCCTTTATGCATCTTAACATCTGCACGTGAAACACCATTCGGATGGGGATAACATTGCGTGAGGTGACCTTTTCGAGTCCTATAGAAAAATCATTAAGAAGAAGTGTAAGAATTACAGATATATGACTTGAATTTGGAAGTCACGCCCATTACTAACGACCAGAAATCAAGAACAGGATCACACCCATAATCATTTCCACGTTCATGCGTAGCCCAAGTAGCATTGATTCATTGGTCAGAAGTTTAGTTTCTTGACTCCGAAACTGGATTGTCCAACAACATGGCAGAATCAAGTAATTTATCTGAAGGCTTGTGACATTAGATTTACAACAATAGGCTGAGAAAAATTCATACGCAAGAGATAAACAAAGCTGCATCCAGACATACGAACGTAATTTCTAGTGCTGGGAATAAATATCTAGTCACGTAGAAGCAACTAGTTAGTACAACATGACGTGGACGTTACTGAACATTGTAATTTACTCAGGTATGTAAAAATGTGAAAAAATCACTAACAATGACAATGGATTTTTTTCACTAAAAGTATAAATTTTAGTGGGACAGACGAGCCTGCTTGTGTGTTGTGAAGACACATTTTCCTTCTATTTCTAGTAATTCTTTTTTATTTTAATAGATCTACCAAAGGATTAAGATGGGCAAATAATACACATACAACCTTTTGTTACTAGATTTTGTGGGCATGGGGAAGTGATAATTATGGCCATTTGAGACTTAAGGTTCGTTCACACTGTGACCACAACAACAACGGAAAGTCAGAAGAGGAAATCCGTCTATTAACTCAATGTTAATTTTGGAATTTGAATTTGCATGCATTATTGCACTGTGTGTAATGCCACCTTATGTTATTTCAAGTCATAATCATAAATTATGTTAATGCCAGGCATGAGGTGCCTAATAGTTCA
>JBCAUG010339610.1:0-17033 GCA_038406175.1 Haplosyllis leylae
ACTGTATATGAAAAGAACAATTGTAAATAAAAGGATTGTTAAGAACCAAGTACTCTAGTTCCTGTTCTTGTCAGAGCAGAAGCCATCCTAACCAGTTGTCAGAAAAGAGAAGTACTACCCAAAGAAGCAAAGTCCACTATACCACAAATACCAGCAGAAGGTGCAGCCATATGCAGTTGCAACAGGGACTAATAACAGATTTCTTAAACATATTTGTGTGTAGCTTATGTTTACCATTTCCTCTCATAAATGAAGAACAAGATGCACAAGGGACACCAATGCTTTCTTACTGACAACATTCATAAGCGGACCCGGATATTCGACTGGTATTTCTGATTAGTTGCCCCTTGATATAGCCTAGCATTACCTTTTTCCAGAGAACATACTTCTTTGGTTTTTCAAAGCCACATATATCATGAAAAGTCTTTCTTAATACCTAAATATATTTACTACTTACATGAAATTACACACTTTTTGACAATGTTTGTGAAATTGACTGGGAGTGAGGCTATATTGAGGAACAACTGGTCAGTAATACCAGTCAAATACCAATACCTAATGAACAGTGCCGCTTTTTAACGTTCAGATTGAAGGGACCCAATTTGAAACTGTTCTTTACAAAAATATGCTGGCAAGTGTTGGCTTCAATTAAAGTCCATCTGCTTACAGTAAAAGGGGGGAAGTATTTCATTTGTGGAAGTTTACAAGCATAATACCTTTAATATAAAGTCATGAAATGTAAAAGTACAATTCATTTGAATTCATTTGTGGTAAAAAAGCCACCTCGAAATGGGGTCTGAAGTCACATATGTATGTGCGTTTCTGCGACAGAAGAATTCTCTCACCACATAATACAGCCCATTGAGCACACTGCCAGAAAATGCCAGTAAATGAGTACATTGCCTTATTTGATTGCTTTCCACAAGATAAGCCTGCTGAATGGGGTCATACAATATGTATTTAATGGTGAGCAATTCACTGTAAGATTCTCCATCTTCCGTCCTATATTAGATTTATGTGCACTGAATGAGCCTGCTTAATAACAATATCCCTGGGCTCGATAAAGATTTGTAAAGCTCTGTTTATACTTAACGTCTGCGTTTGCGTCAACGTCAACGTTTGCCTCAACTTTAACATTATGTTAATGGTGACACAAACGTTGACACAGAGACTGGGCTTGAACCCATTTTCTGCATGGGCGTTTGCGTCACCATTCACTCAATACAAAACTTGACGCAAAAGTTGATGTTGACGAAAACGCAGACGTTAAGTGTAAACAGAGCTTTAATAATCATATCCCAGAGCTCGATAAAGATTTGTAAGAAATACCGTCTGAGAAATTCAGGGAGTGTAGAATAGGTGAAGAATAACTCATTGAAAAGAATAATAGGTGTAAATCTTCATTCAGTTTTTGAATTTAAACCTTGAACCAGTTATTGGACCTGATAATGAAGTGAATGCAAATGCAACTATGAAAGAAGTCTGAAAGTGTGAGGTCCATTTTTCTGCATTTTGAACAAATGGAAGGATTTGAGGCTTCTATAGTCTGCACAAAATGTGAAAGTGCAGGCTTGTTTATTGTCCATCGGTGCTAAAATCAAACAAAACCAACCCATTCGTTCCTGCAAATATTCATGAAGAATTTAAAAGATTCGATAAAGGTTCCATAATATGAAACCATTAGAATGCATAGATGTAAAACAAATGTCATTACTCTGAATAAAAGACAAACTGTGTCGGGTTTTTCACGATAAGATCAAATTTCACATTTTAAGACAGAATTTACATCAGACAGCCTATTAGGATAAGCATTCAATCTTAGATTCAATGATGGTCAGTGTTGTGAGTTCAATTCTTAAACTTTTTGCTGAAATTTTTTAAACCTCTTGATATAAATTCAGGCTTAAAACGTAAATGTAATATTATCGTGAAAAACTCGTTTGTGTTTAGCATTAACTTTTCTTACAGTGGACACAAAAATAGACCATCTTCTCACATTTCAATGCAGAAGATGTTGCTCGTTAATTTTTTACTGTTTTTGCACTGTGCTTGTGCTGTAATACAAATTATAACTAATGCTCTTAGACTCCTGTGATATATTCTGCCGCAGTATTTATTCCCATTATCCCCATCTCTTTATAACCAGCATAAGTAAAAGCTAAGTACACAATAAATGGGCAGGGCATAAAACCTAGTACGAACAGCCCATAGAACCTAGTGAGAGTTTATGGTGTTAGCAAAGCAAATAAGACTGGGATGACTCTCCTGAGAGCCCTTCAGTCACATTACACCGCAGAATCAATGTTCATTTGTTTGTTCGGTGCTTTTCATCAAGGATGTGTTCGTCTGGAAGAAAAGACAGCCATTTGTATTTCCTTGTTTACGTTTTCCGTTTGAGATTGTGACAATATTTATTTCAATGGTTTTCATTGATGTAACGGAAGGAAAGACTTGAAACTCAATTCTATTTTCTGCAGTAGTTTGGGTATTCAGGAAGTGGCAACCTTTGTCTGCGGGATTGCTCCTCACAATTATTAATAGAAATGAGTATAGACTTGTAAAAGATGGTCAATTCATTATTTTAATTTAGTTTTAATTTAGTTTTAATTCTACTCTAACTTGATACTGATCTTTATCGGCCTCGTTTGTTGTGCAAGAGAAGGTAATGTTTTCAGACGCGCATGTCTCTCTGTTCCAGGGTACGGGTGGAGGGAGGGGCCAACACTGTCACCAATTAATCCTTCGAAAATTCACGAAGTTGACAAATTTTTGAACTCATTACAATTAATAAGCTTAGATTCAAATGATCTAGATTTAATTTCTCTTTTTACACCATCAGCCGGATGAAGTTTGATTTTCATTCCGTCTAATCTGGAATGCAGTTAAATTACGCAGTGATCTGTATTATGTTTATTTACGTGTAATACGATTGCTATCGATTCCTCAGGTCTCTACTAATTGAGTTTTTTCAAAAGTCTTGTCTAATAAGATGAATTGGACAAAAAGAATTTTTACAAAAGTGGGGTTTGAGTCCAGGATCTCCTGCTTATATTCCAACTGCTTTAACCATTACACCACAGAGTCAACTGTGCTTGTGGGGAACTTTAAAAAGTACCTATTTCATGCACCACTGCATCTGTCCAATTCGTCTAATTCATCAAATTAGATGAAAACCTCCCCATTTTGAAAACCTAGATTGAGTTCTTCCTATTTTGAATTCTAAACTCATCTAGTTCATCTAATAGACAATAAAAAATAACGTAATGTTAAAAAGAATTGTGAGGTTTGAACCATGGATCTACTGATCAACGGTCAGGCTTGCTAACCATTACACCAAAGAGTCAACTGTGAGTGAGAGACACAGAAAAGCTTACAATAGACTATTAGTTATGATTGACTGGTTCCAGTTGAATTCATCTAATTCGTCTGATTAAATGAATCTGACACAAAATAGGAAAAACACATAATAGCTTCCGGGAATCATGTTTTTCATAATTCTCATCTAATTAGATGAATATAACAAAATAAAATTATCAAAAATGACACACTTGACCAGGGATTGAACCTAGGTAGCTCCTTGCACAGCAGTCAGGCAAGCTAACCAGTATACTAAAGTGTAAATGGATCATAATTCATGTATGAATGACTTCGTTCAATTCATCCAATTGACTAAAATTCTTTGAAGAACAACCTTTTGAAGAACAACCCGAGAGTCCTGAGTCAGTCAGCTTCAATGGCATTTCGTTTTTAGTTTGCACACCAAGAAAAAATCAACAAAAAATAAGGACTATGGTTACAAACAAGACACTCCTATTACGTGACCGCAAGAGGCGTACCCACGCGGCCTAGCAACTATCCCCTTGTCCTGTCTAGGGTCCAGATCTGGACTAGGGTGTACCCCCACTTCATGGTACTGTGGGTAATATTGCACTGCATTGTGGGAAGGGTTAATAGGCAGAGACCTGTGAAAACATTACTTTCCCGCATTTTTCGGAATGCACACGGTAAATATAACATGAGAATATTTCAAAGAAATGTTCGTTCTGCATCCTGCACTGTGAGAAAGCTTGCTGTCTTTCGTCTATTGATAACACGATCAATGGAAATGTAATGCGGGATGATCTCTGCTTGACATTGATGGATCTTGGCAAATAATAATGGATTTTTCAATTCCCAACTCACTTGTGTTTCATGTTGATGATTTCCTCTACTGGGTGTAAAGGTTTAAGAGTATTGATAACTCCTTGATTACGAATGTCATACAGAAATAAGTTAAGAACATATGACGTGGAATAAGGGTATCAAATTCCGCGCAAAAAGACAAATTGAGTATCTTGTTTCTTACCTTTGTATATTTAGTGAATAAGGATCGGGTGCGGCAGAACACTGATTGGTTGTGGCCTAATTCCCTTTTCTCGAGCAACAGCACAAGCATGGGTAGTACGGGATGCGGACCCTTGTACGCGGCAAAGGTCGCATGACCTTATGACCAATAACAGAATATCAATAGGACTACTGGCCAGTAAACAAGTGGAATGTTGAATCATTGGCCAAATACCCAAAATAAAATTTACTGCTTTCAGGTGCAACAATATGTCTAAATGTTTAATAACCAAATATTAGCTTATAGATTTATATTAAACTTGAAAAAGTGAAAAAAAAACTCAGGTTGCCTTTCCACTATTGGTCATGAGGTTAGAAGAAATCGTCTGACACTTTGGTCCGCATCCCTGTGACAGAATAGAACTAGGACTAGAATCGCTATAGTTTCTAACACCTTTTCACAAGATCAAAGATCATTTTACTAGCTGTCAAAGAAATTCAGAATTTTTTTCATGAATAGCCATTTGTAATGGCACACACAATTGATCCCGTAATGAAAAACTCACTGGAGTACAATGTTCCTATTGCGCAAAGCCAAAGGACAATTGAAGTCATCTTCTATTTCACCATTGTCAACCTAGAAAAACAAGACATTAATGGCTCTTTGGAGAGTCCTAAAGTCACATAAGACCGAAGAATCAATGTTCCATTCCAATGTCCTGTGTTTTTATCAAGACTCACACTTGTAAGAAAGCCTTGTCCAAATAGGCAATTTCCTTGACTTTTCTGTCTTGGGGTAAATAAATCAGAAATGTCCCTTTCCTCCTGAAGAAGGAATTTGCCGAGGCAGAGTTACTTGTTACTTTAAAAGTGGGAGAATAATTTGTCTTCCAATTCCAATAAGTTCGTAGAAAAAGGTTGTATCCAGGAACGCCGCTTTTGGGTTTCATCAGTGCTTTTATATTGACTTATGTGTGCCGTGACAAAATGTGGTTCAGATGAGAAGAGCAATTGTTTATTCCAAATGCAACTTGAACTGTAGAGTTTTGAATCGTTGACGGCTAATTATCCCCCATAATGCAAGTATGTTTTTGTTATTCCATCTTGTTTTCTAAGATCTCTGTACTGCGCATTTTTAGATACCATTGGACAATGCGATCATGATACAGACAGACACAAATATCAAACCTTACAAATGTTTTAATTCTTTAAAAAAAGGTTTAAACAGCTAAATAAGATGATAGTGGATCTATCAAATTCCAAGTAGATAAGTATGAGTATTTCATCTTGATTACGCGCGTCACTGGACATTTCACTCCCACTGCATTTCCTAAACCTATGAACGGCAATTAACCTGAAGAATGAGAATGCGTCATGAAATCTCTATTGTTGTCATTGTAGCCCTTTCGGAATATTCAATCATTGAAATGTAATGGGATTACCTTGTCACAGGTACGGAGTCCGGATCTGAACACTGAACCGGCGGACTGCTAATGAATTGATGTCCATCACATCACATGCAAATCAGCCTCATTTCGGTCACACTGCACCGGCTCCTGCCAATAAACAGGAGATCTGACAGGCATGTCTGTCAACTTCATTAAGCTGTGGTGCAATAGTATATATAGGCTTAAGCCAAAAATTTACCATCCGCGTCCGAAGAACGAGGGAAGGTAATGTCTTTATCTTTTCTGTCCTTCCACCAGTACCCCATAGTCATATCTATGGTCCTGTCTTAAGTCCTGTCCCTGGTTCTGTTTGGGTGAAGGGGTATACCCCTATCCAGAACATGAGGGGTAACTCCCTTCCCCCTCCCCGGCCAGGGCATGATAGGTGTATCTCCCTCACCCCGTCCCTCCTGCCCCCGACCAGGACAGGACTGTCTACACCGTGGGCGGTAAGCCTCTAACGGTCACACAGAAAGACTTTCTTGTTGATGATGTTATTTTATGTCACTGCGTGTCCCAAAGAATTACCGGCCCTAGTGCAATCAACTTTGACTTGATTTTGATCAAGTCCAACCAAACAAACATTTCTTCTCACACCGCATCTATGACCCCCATGTCCAACACGGATTTGATATGGCGTAAAAAGCTTAGAATATTTTATTATTTCGGAATTTAGCAAGAAATCATAAGGTTTACCTATATTTTTTTTTGTATTTATGACACCCTCAAAGATCGAACACGTAGTGTCTGTTTTAAGTTGACGTTTCACTCAGAGAGCATCCCAGATATTCTACACAGAATCTGGTCATGTTAGAAATGGGACCCAAAGGAAATCTGGCCTTTTCCTTCAGAACAGTAAGTGAGTAGTGGAAGGCAGACAGGAGCTCCAAGCTGATTGGTTATGCTCTGAAGCATTGTAATATATTATATCAGCAATTTCCATGGCGACGATGAAGGTTATTGGAAGAAACAAGGAATGACGTTTTCATGGATTGATTCATTGTCAGACCAGGAAACCACAAAATGGAATGAAAGAAAATTCTATGTGTAATGCTTTAGTTTGTTTAGTTTGATTTTCATAATAAAAGTCAAAATTCTTTCTAATTAATAGTGATGAAAAACCTTTGACGAATATATTTTGATTACAAAATTATTGACGGCTGGACTGATTACTTTAAACGTTCAAATTAAAAAAAACATTCAATTCGAAACAAAACAAATGTAAAAGTTGTATTTCAGGAAACATCAATTATGAATTACTTTCAATGGATTTTGCCGTAAAATGCAAAGTGTTTGAGCGGCCTAATTTTGAATATCATTTACAGATAGTTAGTACAATCTAACTTGATGCATTTCGACAAATTTGAACTTGTGTGCCTGTTTCCAATTAATTTTGATCAGAAGTTTGCACAATCAAAACTCGAATGATTCATACTTGTGACAACACGCAAGTCTAAACGACAGAGCAGATGTACTTGGTATAAATACAGTAAAGTTTACGAGAAACCAAAGGAAAATCTGTCATTGTTCAATTAATATATGGTTATAAATTGCGATGATGACAACAAACAATTTGACAAAGTAAAAACTATATGTGATTTTCAGTATTAGTAAGAAAGTTTTTTTTTTGATGTTTCAAGGGAATTATATTAAAAAGATCGTTCTCTGTACAGAATGGGGTGATAATTAGGAACGCATCAAATGCGTTAAAGGGCTACTATTCAAATTTCAAAAAATGACTTAAATGTCCGATGTCCCGTTTATTGGCAGGAGCCGGTGCAGTGTGACTGAAATGAGGCTGATTTGCATGTGATGTGATGGACATCAATTCATTAGCAGTCCGCCGGTTCAGTGTTCAGATCCGGACTCCGTACCTGTGACAAGGTAATCCCATTACATAGTGACAAAATTGCAAAAATGCAACTTTAGGTCATGGGATATTGGACATATTTACTGGATTTTCTAAAATATGTGAATATAGAAGATGTATCTATGTGTCCTTCAACATTGTTGTTAGTGTCATTATCCACCAAAGCATAAAAATAGAAACTGAATATTTTCCAGAAAAATTATCCAATTTTGACTTTTCTGCTGAGAGAATAAAACATTCGTTCCATCCCTTGCATGGTTTACTTGGTTGTTCCTCACTCTTGTCAATGTCAATTGGGTTTTCTCTAAATAGCTTTCGCTGAATTCAGTGAATCAAGACAAAGTCCAAATGTAGTATGGCTAGAAGATACACACCCCATATCTCACAATAGATCTATTCCTTGATGCAGAAGTAAAAAACAAATTCCATTACTATCTCTGGTAAGGTATCTGTTCAATGTGGTGATTGGTAATAGATATTTGACCAGAGGTAGCAATGAAAAGATTCTTAGTATTACTATTAGTTGTAATGTATCTGTTACCAGATAGTACTACCTCTGGTAAACAGACCAGTTTTGGACTGAAAGCCATTTAGAGAAAACCCTAATGGCCTTCCTTCGATCATTGGAAAATATAAGTTGAACTGTTCAGTATTAAAGTATTCTGATTTCAAGCTGTTTTTCCGACAAAGTATCGACAACAATTTTCTGAGCACCCCAGTGCAATAATTCCGAGAAATGCGGTAATGTATAGTAATTTATGGGCAAAGAAAAACTTAACTCGCAATTAATGCAAATGAATCGAGAATTTTATTTCTGTCTGATGTGTGCTACAAGTTTAAACATAATAAAAGATAACAAAGATAAATATGTTAAAATAACGACCACCGTAAAAAAAAATTCAATATCAAACAAACACTTCATTATCTGCAAGCATATCCATTTGTCAGGCACATGCAACAGTAAATTGGGGAATACGTAATAAAATTTGAATACATTTTCTGCATATTTTTACTGTTCCTATGCTTCTTAAATATTGTCCATCAGTTGCAATTGCACCCATCTTCTTTGTTCGTATTCAACTATGTTCTTAAAATCATTGCTCATTTTCAATTTCTGTTAAGTGTGGTCTGATACAAAGCTCATATGACTTCGACAATCATTATTAATCAAATAATTCATGCTGAAATATGCTGAAATACATAGAAATATGTAGGGAAATGCTAATTTTCCAGCTAGATCTACAATACTACTAAATACAAGGTAAATGAATTCAATTTTTCAGTAATAACAATGTTATTAGTATATCGCATTCAATTTCCATTTTCTTTATTGCATGCCATTTTTAGTTAATAAATAAAATCACATACATATTAATTCGTGGTGTAAACATGAAAGGAAAATAAATTTAAGTTCAATCTGAAGTTACGTTAGAATTCCAAAATTATCTGTTTAGTTACTTTTACATTTCTAAACTACAATGATAATAAATATGAAATAGAAACTACGATGCCAAAGTGAATTAATAGGGAACTTGTCAAACTTGAATAAGGTTAATTGATAAATAAATCTAATTACATTCTCAGCTTAAAACTATGTTTGGTTGAACACACATTTCCCGGAAGAAAGGTCCAGACTGCCATCTGCGCACCTGTCACATATGTCGGACGCCACGCAATCCGCACAGTACATGGGGCATGCTGAAACACAAAATATATTACTTCAAAAAGCCATCAAAAAGCCATCAAAACCAAAAACGATTGAAATACTATCAGGAGGTCCCCAAAGAAAATGAAAATAAGGAGCAAGAAGTTAATACGAGCAGCCATAATCAAAATAATAGAATATCACAAAATTAATAATTTCACTTTGGTGACTCACTGGAACTTACTTTACCTTTGCCAAAGGCATAAAATGGCAGAACAGTCAGTTGATAATGGATGGTCAATATGTTCGAGTTAAAGATTTACCCAACATGAGTATCATAATTGACCAGAGGACTCATGGCTGTTATGGCAACCATGTTTGTAACCAAGATGGCCGAAAACATGTCTATGTTGAGGGTTGAGAACAAGAAATCTGCAGGGAGCCATTCAACACAAACAATTTATAACATTACAGACTTGATTAAGTGATTTGAGTAGAAAATATATGAAACTAAACTTTGGAACATTGCAATAACCTGTTTTGTTCAAATTGAGTTCTTTCTATGTTGCGCTGGCAGAAAATACAACACATACACACCAAGGAACACATTTAAGTTTACCTCAAGATTACCCTTAGCGTATATCAAGTTTACTCTGAGGTTTCTTGGACAAGATATCAGGATAAGCTCAGTGTGTCAGGGAACCTTGGGTAGCCTTGGGATAAGCTTAAAAAACCTTGAGGTATATCAGGGTAACACAGTTGTTGCCATATGGTTGTCCAGATCTCTAAATCCTGTTTTTAAAACATCATACAAAAATAATGTTTAACAATTAACCTGTAATGATTAGTTTTAACAACAAATATTTTCCAAACAAAAAAAATTCAATGGCATGCCTGTGTTGCATTGTGTCACAAGGTGCGTGTACACCGCAGAACTGTATTATTCAGAGAGATCAAGGATATTCAAGTGCATTGAGTGCATTTGGATGATGCAATATCTGTACCCCCTTTGGTGACCTTGTGATGGTTATTTTGGACCAGCCAGCACATAGCACAAGTGTAAGGGACACATGGACCAATCAGAAGCCAGAGCAATGACATAAGATCTAGCCAGAATACTACACCCTTGGTCATTCTTGCACCCCTCTATTTGTACCTGTCTTAAAATGCTCCAAAATACTTAAAAAAGAGTGGTTAAATCTCAGTCAATGTTTCCTACCACCTAGGAAATGGTTAGAGTGCAATATATAACCCCCTCCTATGTGGGGAACTACTTTCTGGGGAGTATCAATACTGTGGTGCTCCTCCCACCCTATAAATACCCTGAGTGCCCATGTGACCTCAAGAAAGGCAGGTTTGACACTGTACTATTCACATCAGCCCCATGCAATGGAACTTCTCAGGTATGGAGGGTGTTGGAGGATCCCCTCTGGGCCAGTGAGACTAAGGGTACTCTGAAAAGGCTGCTTTTGCCATTCCAAGCATTTTGGAACTAGTCTCACTGTCTGCCTGCTGGTGGACTGACCCCCTCCTTCATTGTTCTGTAATAGTAAATCTTAACTGTAATAGTGGTAATGTAGTTTCTATTTTATTGATTGTATGAACTAATTGTTGTGTCATTATTGCAAGGTGTTTTGTCTCTTAAGGTTAAGCCTTGAGAGTGCCTAGCTGAATAGCCATGACTGTCTGACTCCACCTCTCAATGAGAGGGGGTTCATCTTTTACCTCCTGAGATGTGTACAATAAAGTATTCAAGTATGAAGTCTGGTGTTTTCTATATTGCTCTGTATCCCCTCAAGGAGGAGGTACCACTAAGTTGTGTTACTTTTAACCTAATTGTGACCCAGTGCACAAACAGAAACCTATGGAGAACTGCTGTCACACCATGGATGAAGAACTCTGAGTGCTCCAGTTGTTAACTGGAGAGTATACAACCAACAGGACTATATTAAGAGTCATATTAATGACAACTGATTTTGATAATTGCAAATTTAATATGTTTGTAAACAAATATGTGTAAACCATATTAACCTAGTTTGGGATTGTCTACAACCTAAAGGACTAGAATAGAAGTCATATTGGTGACAACTGATTGTGATAATTGCAAATTTAATATTTTTGTAAACGAATATATGTAAACAATATTAACCAAGCTTGGGATTGTCCTAACATCCTTAGCTGGGTAGATACAGGGTACTCTTTATTCTATCCAAGGGGGTGACAAGCAGGACTGTCTCAATTCCTCTCCAATGATTCTGCAAGTCGATAGAGACAAACCACTGGTTTGAAGATGAACTTAATTCAAGAAATCATTTTACTGCTCCAAACTAACTACTACAATGATGAGGGTATCTCCAGTCCATGTTGCTGATAGTAGGCTTCTAGAAGTGCCAGTTCTTTTTCTATGGCCTCACCAGGCATGTCACACTGTTCCACAGAGTGGTACACAACAGCTGAATCCAACAGGTAAAAACTAAAGGCTCTCTCATCACAACAGCTGAATCCAACAGGTAAAAACTAAAAGCTCTCTCATCACAAACTAAATCCAGGTGGATTTTTCAGTTAAAAATACCGTAAATGCAGCTAAACAGCAATAGTTAATCAACACTTCCTGAATATGTACAACAACTAAATCTAAAACAGCCAAAACTCTGAAATGAATTGCAACACAATTTGACAAACAGGAGGATTTACAGAAAGCACAAAGACACAATTGCATCAACTTAGTTACAATTAGACTTAAATAGATCTATATTATTAAACATTCAAGTACAGGCAAGGGGTTCTAAAGGCACCTTGAGGGGGGTGCAGCAGGTGATACACTAAATGAACAGTTAAGCATTAAGCAGCCCTGCTTTACCTCAAGGGGATTTAAGTCCCTTCCCCCTGCATATTTATGGTGCCTAACAAAATGGTGGTGCACTCTTGAATGGTTTACTTTCCTAGGCAACCTCCTGGTTTTATAATGGAAAGTGACCACTCTTATATTAAGCCACTACACAAGATAATTCCAGTAGGCTTTAAGTACTAAATAGCACAAACTAGGGCATTTTAAATTAATTGACACAATTAAGATACCATCTTCCTTTAGTTGGGATCACTGAGGCAACTATGAGATAAAGAAGGAAGTGTAGGAATACCAACCATTCCTTAAGTGTTTAGTCTAGGTTCCTATTGGTGGGCTACAACCATGTTACCAGTCTCTTTAAGGTTGTTAACTCTGATTTATCAATACAGGATGGGTGATGTGTGCATGTGACAAGGGGAATTTCATTGGATCTACATACATGATCAAAACATGCCTTATGAGGATCCAGCCTGGAGGACCTGAGAGACCTGAGCAATCCGTGGAGGAGATTTTGTGACATTGCTCTATGTTTGTATCACTCACTATAGAGGCACTACCTGATGCCTCTTCCATAACCTTCACATATATATCTATTTGACATTTCTAAAGAGGGTAATAGTTATATTCTGTGATCAGTCATGAAGAATAGAATCAATATTATTTAATTTGTTACGGTATATGCGAGGAAAATATTGTTTGTGAGGGAGAAAATGAAATCCAAAAGATTGACCAGTATTTGATAGATTCCTATGGACAAGTTAAAAACACAGAAAATTACAAACTAGCAGTGGTGTACCTCAAATTAGACAGCTGTACGTAATTAACATTATGTCTCTCAAGAAACAAATCTGAATGTGTAAAGAAATACCTGTGTCACAAAGTTCTCCAAAAAATCCTGAGCCTCCACAATCACACTTGTATCCATTTTCTTCTTTGGTGCACCACCCTCTATTACAGGGGTTCGGTTTGCATGGATCTGCTCCTTCAATTTAAACAAGCAACTTATCTGAGAATGCACAATAAAAAAAGCTATGTCGAGAATAGAAATTCTGCGGGGAAATTGCTGTTTAATCATTCTACGCCTCTACCCGCTGAGAAGGGGTGGTGGGGGGGGGGGGAGTGATGGTGCATTCGTAGGTTGGCAAGGGTTTCTTTCAAAATCCAATACACTCACCAACGAATACTGATTTATTTTTTTCTTTGTTTGAAACTGGTAATTGAATGCTACAGCATGACTATTTGACTATTAACTTCACAGCTGATCAACTAATTAGTATTTGTGCAATTATTTTTTCTTTGTTTTTTGATTGATCCACACCCTAAATCCTATATCCCTACATCCGTGTGTCATGTCCTGAAATATACCTCTGTCACCAAAGTTGTTTATCTGGTTCCATCTTACCACACAAGTAGAGTGTTAAGACCTTATCAATTTGATCTATCCTGAGAAATTTGTGGAACTTTAGACAACATTTACCAGCCAATCAATAAGTGACCTGACCTCAAGAAGGTACAAACTATTGAAATTAACTTCATTTCTCTCAAATGTGGCATGATCCTTCTATTAATCATTTACAGTTTGATCAAGTTTAAAGTAAGTAAACCCATATATAAACATATCCATGTTTCCCTAACTGTAAGAACACTTTGTAATATGTTAAGTAATCAGAACAACACAAAAAGTATCCAAAACATTTGAATGTAACACATGCGGAGAGAAATATTTAACTTTTTTCTCTCTTCTTACCAGACACGACTTGTACACTTCAAGCAAAATAAAATCTAAGAATGCTTTTTACTACTTACCTGTTTCACAAGTAGGTCCCGTGAATCCATCGGAACAGGCGCACTTGTATCCGAGTCCATCCAGGTCACAATTACCATTATTCTTACACGGGTTGGATGCGCATGGGTGTTCTGTAAGCAAAATCAGACAACAATTAAATACAAAAAATATACTGGAGAACAGTGTGCAGTGGAAGGTACACAATGAAGATAAGTATGGCAATTGAAAGCTCGATACACGGTTTCTCATCAACACATACCAGTAAATGTTCTTAATACTGTAAGCTAGATTACTTCATAAAACTGTCATGTTTGCGACACTTCGGCTTTTAGTTCTCGCAACTGTCCAGAAACATTATTTTCAATGTAGAAAAGAGATACTTGGGCAGCTGACAGAAATTGTTGTGATTCCAATATTTTTGCCAGATAACTTTGTTGGTCATATGCTTACATATTGTTTATTTTTCTTTTTGAGGACTAGAAGTAATTTTGTGAGACCACTGTTTTAGACGTATGGTGACGACCTCAAATTAGACTTGCCATTGATGTCAACTTTAAAGGACATTTTAAAATGCAATTTGTCAAAGAGAAGTGATTTTACGAGAAAAGCACTATAATAAAAAATAGACATGTATTCCAAAATAGTTTTTTATTTGTGCTTTGTAAATTTGCAAATACGAATTCATTAAATAAAAACAATTGCTGGAAAGGACAATCGACACAGTACCTTTGCATGAGGTCCCGTCTTGTTTCTCTGATGTGTCAATGAATCCATCTCTGCACTTACACTTGTACAAAGCTTCATCTACCGTGTTGTTGACGTCAATACATTCCGCGTTCATGTCACACTTAATGTTTCCATTCAAACATTCATTGATATCTGGAAAAGACAAACAACTGAATGTTCGGAAGTGGAAGATTTTCAATTGACAACATTATATATTAAACAAAGGAATGAACATTTAACTGAAATCAGAAAAAATAAAGGACATCTTACTTTCTCTGCATATGTCAACATATTTGATAGCGTGATAAATAAATTTGCAGTTGTGATTCTTATCGCAGTAGATGTTTCATCGCTGCAGACGTTACTTAAGCTGGAATTACATTGGAGCAAAGCGAAAGCGAATGCAACATTGCTTAGAACCCATTTACATCTGGTGACAGCTTTTTGTGTGTTTATTCTGAGTGGCGACAAAGATCAAAGAAATTTTCGCTTTCGCGTTCGCTTCAATATAATTCCACGCTTACTACCAAAGGAGCGGAGGTATTCCCCTGCATTCTGTACATGTTACTTACTCTTATGGTATATAATAGATGTGTTTCCATGCCATCTCCATATAATACTTACTCTCATAGTAGTATACATTACTTAATCCCATGGTAATAGATGGGTTTATCTGTAACCTTCAGATCATACTTACTCTCATGGTAGAAGATGTTACTTACTCTCATGGTAGTAGATGTTACTTATTCTCATGGTAGTAGATGTTACTCTCATGGTAGTAGAAGCTATTCACTCTCATGGTAGTAGATGTTACTTACTCTCATGGTAGTAGATGTTACTCACTTTCATGGTAGTAGATGTTACTTACTCTCCTGGTGGTAGATGTCACTTACTTTCATGGTAGTAGATGTGTCCTTCTGCAATCTGCAGATGTCCAGTGGATGAGTGGCAGGTCATGTCCGCATATCTGTCTCCATTAGCATCAAACACATAGAGCCAGTAACCAGGCTTGTAACAGAAGTTCTTCAGAATGGTTGGTCTTCTATCAGCAAATCCATCAGCTGTAGCAAGTTCTGGTTGAAAAGTGGTCAAAATTTACAAAGAAAATCACCCACAGGAGGATTTGAATGAGAAAATGTAAGATTTGCAAATGTTCTCATCCACGTTTACATTTTGACATTTTTGTTTTGTGAAAACACTAAGGGTTCATTCAGACCTGGACTTTTTCCAACTGGGAACTTCTACATAAACTATACAGTTCCAAATTAGTATAGTACGAACCATTAGTTCACGGAACTGTTCAGGTCGGAAAATATACTGGTCTGCATGGACCTTAAAACTTAAAAAATAAAGCTGACTGAAAAAAATGTACCATAGCAGGTTGCACACATTAAACTGTAGTGACAAACTCAGTGGAAGAAGTTGACTTAAGTGTGCTTTGTAAACAACTCGATGGTGGTGACAAAAATACAGCGATACATGTTTCGGGTGAAGTGACATGGATCTAAATACACTTACGCCCTCTGTTGATGATCAGCACAGTGTTGCCCTCTGTGTCGTGATGGATCATATCACTGTATCCGTCACCGTTGACGTCACCAACACGAATGATTTCTCCAGCCATTGGGTTGTTCCAGCTCAAGCCATTAAAAAAGATAATATTGGTCGTGAAGGATCCACCAGTTAGATTAGTAGCCCTCACTTCTTGGAACCCTACAACCAAAGCATCATCTCCATTTTCAAGAGTTAAATATACCTCTGCGTAATGTATTCATTGAATTAATTGGTCCTTGATTGAATTCTCATAGACTCTACACAATTAATTCATTGCAAACATTTATGAAACATTTATTAGCAAGCAATTTGTTCATTTTTCCAATTAAATCTGTAAACCATTTCAAAAGCTTGTATTTCATAGATTTTATGGACAAGGGTTCTATAATGCTGACCTGTCCTGATGTTCTCACAGACAAAATCTTTGAGAGAGTCGGCATTGATATCACCCAAGTGGAGCTTGTTTCCTTTGCAAAATGGTTCAGGAATCAGCAAACCGGATGTTAGTTGTTGTCCTAAAATAGAGCAAGACGACATAGATTTCTCATTTTACAAAAAAGCATGTTCCGTAGTAATCTTATAAATGAATTTAATTAGTTTCATTAATATGTCATCCTTAAACAAATCTCGGGGAGCGTTCGCCCTTAACCCTCACGCTTCCCAGATACAAAATAGTCGCTTCAACCTGGCTACAATGAAATGCCGGGTATTTCACAGTCTGATACAATCAATTGCCATCATTTTGAAATGTTTCCACGAAAAAATCTAACAGCTCAATAGTAAGTCTTTCCATGCCACATGTGACAAATGTTACCGCTTATTTTATGACATCT
>JBCAUG010339721.1:0-17033 GCA_038406175.1 Haplosyllis leylae
TGGTCTCGCAAAGAGTTGTTCAATATTTTCTGAATGGTATCTTGTATTATTTACTATGAAGTTTACATTGTTGGACTAAGAATCAATAGAGCATGTCTATATACGGATCTAAAGGAGTTTCTCCTTAGTAGAATAGAGCTTTCAGTGAATTCATCATATTCAGGGAACCAGAAAAAGCACTGTAGGATGAATTAGCGTCAATTAAGGATCTTCTCTGTTTCTAATGTCTAAGTGACTCTGAAGTAGAGCCCTGGTTTATAACACAAGAGATTCAGGTTCAGGCACAGCAATCCTCTTTTAAAATAATATTATTTTTGTCACAGAATTCAGCATTCAGGAAAAACTCGAGTGATCTGAGACTTCCAGCAAAAAGAGGAATTAGCTCAGGCAGTGGCATACATGGCAGGAAAGTCAGCAAAGTCAGCTCCTGAGTTCAATTCCCAGTAGGAGTAACATTTTGCTGCTGGCTTTTTTTAGTTCTCTCTTAATTCTGTAGAATATAAAACACATTACGGATAAACTCGATTTGTTACTTGGCATGAAAACGGAGTAGATTCAAATAAAGATCCCTCTATTGAGCAGGAAATTATCTCTGAGCCAAGGTTGGTTGGTTGATAGAAACAGTGATGAGAACTGTTATCAACTTACATTACAATTAGTGTTAACCAAACCTGATCAACACACGTTTTGATAGCTGCATTTCCAGTTCTATTCACCTGCCGCCAACTCATGCACTGGGCCCAAATTGGATGAATAGTCACAGGGCTGGAAGAGGGGTGGCATTCATTAACCACCAACGTCTACCAGTTGAATATCTTGGGCATCTTCACGTGAGTGCTAGCACTTGAAGAACACAAACAAGCAACTTTTGTGTAATCTTTATTAAAGATAATCCACCACCAAATGGAGTGGTGTCACAGAACAGAACAGTGATAAACCACACACAAATGTGGACTACATAGATGTTACACAAGACATTGTTAATTCATCTAATACAGCAAAATACTTCAAGAAGAAGAGTACCAGAGGTACAGCATCAACAGAAAACCATGAAATACAAAGAGTAGGTATTACCCCTATGACTACCCTCTAATGAGGGATTTATTAAAATACAAGGAATTTACTTATTAAGCCCATTTCTACTTTGCCTGTAACAGGTTAAGCTAACAGGAGGGTTGTGAGCCAACAACACATCTGGGTCCTGGAAGGGTATCCGGTTCAATCAAAATGCTCAAATAAGACTTTTGAGACACCTTCCACATGATCCAGGAGGAAGGTTGCAAGAGTGACTGCTACTCTTTACCTTAGACGTTCCTGCTGTACTTAACAGTTCTCACTCTGTTAGTCCAACTTTTCTTGGCATCCAGGGCCTCTTTTTTGGGCTAGCCTGACCATAGGCATATCAAGTAAGCCATACAAAATAGTTCCCCAAAGGGACAGATGGTGCCAATTATCCCTATTACCTTTGGCCACCCTCCTTCTTTGGAGGAGGTACTGGAATTGACTAGATTAGATGACAATCACTCTCAACACATTTAAGACACACAGTTTGCATCTAGGGCAGAGTGGTGTGAGGGGATATATTTATACTCTAGTACTTGCACCAACATGATTGGTCAAATATAACCATTGATCATGAGTAGGGATCTGTAGGGGGTGTGCATGTGATGGGCAATCATTGATTGAACAAGGGTGGAGGGTAGTTGCATAATACAGGCCTGATTAGTGCATGACCTTAAAGGAGGGTGTGATCATTGTAACCACATGTACCATGTTAAATTAACTGCATTGAGTTAAATAGAACATGAGATCTCTCTACAGGCATCCAAGTACTTTATTAACCTGTTACAGTATATTTGTTTGCAGATTGAACCAAACACAGAGGATTTTATGTTCAATTACCTTAAATTCAGTCACAAAGGTTTTTCCTAAATAACACAAATCTCACATTTCTGGCATTATTGTAGACATCACGGCGTTTCAAAATCAGCAAAAAACGCCAACTTGAGATTCAGATATTCTGTGCAAGCGTGCAAACTGAGCAGATACAATTACTGTCAATTACTGTCAATTACTTATTGGGTTCAGCTTGTTTGCAATTTTGCAAGTATGGAACGATATCAGCATGATAAATTTCAACAAAATGTGTACATTAAAAGGCAATTAAATTACAAAAACAAAATTCTGAAGTAGAATCAAGGAATGAATCAGGCTGATCACCAGAGTACTGAATGAACTATTATTGGTTAACAGTTTCCATACTTGGATACTTTCATTACACGTTAATTAAATATTGATCTTTAACAACAGAGTTACACCAGTGCACAGTTTTGATAGGAAGATGTCAGGATATCATTTAAATAGCCAAAGAAACTATTTATTCACTATGATTGTATATTATTGCTTGCGAATAATCAAAATATGCAAATATCATATTGTCGTAAGTTTCTTATTTCAGTTGTGCCTTCCAAAATTAGCCCCCAAACTAAGAAATATCAATGTATCATAAAAAATCCATCTTACGTAAATAAAATGTGGTTTATTGTCACAAATCTGACCAAATATTGTCTTGTAAGAAGTCCCTGACTTCCATATCAGAACTAAAATGAAATAAAGAAAAAAAATTTATGCAAAATTAATGTAAAAATTTGAAGTCAAAATTTGTAGTCTGACCAAATGTGGTCTCGTCGGAAGTTACAAACTTCCGTTCTAAGGACTAATTTGCACTCAAACTTCATGTACTAAAATCACCTCCAGCCCGTGAATTATCAATGTATTAGATGTTGATACCTCAAATTTTACTTGAACAAAGAAACATTTGTTTTGTTCTCAGGACAAAGATAAATATTTATTGTATAAATTAGAGTCTGTATCACCACGTATCAACCTGTACTTGTACAGTAGTAACTATGGCGAAGATACAATTTCCAACCATATTGTTGACTGTTACTTGTTTCCTGGGCGGTGTCGTATCCGTCACTGACAAGCAATTTGAGGTATGTACTGTACATTACTTCTCAGTAATGTTTTAAATCTCAAACTTCAATCAAACAGAATGGGTATGAAGTTTAAGGTACCATACAATGAATTATTTTGCAGGATCTTGTGGCGTTTGTTCATCACCAAGCAGCAGTGGTGCAAGAACAGCAATTGAACCTTGAAGAGCAGTTGGCAATAAATGTGAAACAATCGACTACCATTGACAAGCAGTCTATATCAATAGAAGTAAATGAATATAAAATAATAACTAAAGTGGCAAATTTCCATCGGTTCTCAAAATATAAGTTATCTTTTATCTGAAATCTAAAATAATTCTATCGAATTTTCAAAAGGTGATGAAGGCGAAAATAGATCGACAGGATATCTTGATTGATGAACTCATCGCCAGAGGGCCAGAGAAGGGCTGTAGTGATGAGCTGAACCATGAAGATAGTATGTATAAGAAGTGCAGCTCACATTACTAAAAAGTATCATTTTGATTAAAATAATGGTACGCCTTGTAATAGAAAAGAAATCGGTGTGTATATTATGCTGCATCATTAATTTATAGATTTGATACAAAACATGACATTAGAAGAACGAGTGGCAATTCTGGAAGGTCAGTATGTAGAAATAGAGGAAGATATATCCATTTTAATTGAAAATGACAACTTCCTCTTTGATGAGCAAGTCATCCAGGACCAGAGACTCTTTAGCCTTGAACAGACATCAAATGGAATCATCGGTGAACTGGACCTGATTGAAGATGATCTAGAAAGTGAGTTTCTTTAAAAAGTTACTTTCTTTATTGAGTTTCTGAAGAACTTGTTGACCTTGCCTTGTTAAAATTATCAGAACAATTTATATATATGCAAACTATTTATCATAGATCTACAGGATACAACTCTGGTATTAGATTTCCGAGTGACGGTTTTGGAAGAGAATGGAGGGAGTGATGGGAACAGCTCCGTAGCTGAACTAGAAGTGAGGGTGGAGACACTTGAGGGAACGGCTACTGATCATGAGACCAGAGTTTCTGCAGCTGAACTTGATATCGATGGTAACAAATTTTCCATCTGTGGGATAGCGCATTGGATTAAATTCATCAAATGTGTTATTTAACAAGCTTAACTTCTTCTCCAGACTTAGAGGGAATCAGTTCCGATCTTGAAACTCAACTGACTGCAGCGCAGGAAAACATACAAGGTGCGTCATAACAAAAAATGACAATTAATAACTGTTGACTCATTTACAGTGTGATGGAGATTTCAATTAATTTTATACCAGAGTTTCATAATCATGCTTTCAAATTAGAAATGATTCTAGAAGGAAAGTGAAAATTTGTCATGATCACAAATTCAGAAAGATCAAAAGTGGCATTTTTCTAATTTCAGGTTTGCAGATGACAGATGTTGAGTTAGATGAGAGAGTTACGGCTCTTGAAGAAAACGGAGGAGACGGCAGTACTGTGAATGGTAAAGCAATTGTCATATGTGTTTTCAATTCTCATCTTTGTCACATGTTCTTGTAACATGTAATGAACAGTTAATGTTGTGTTTGAAAAGTAAATGCCATGAACTTGAGCATTGATTATATTTCAGACACCATCGCCTTCCACACGGTGCTGACATCTTACGACACTATCCCGACTTGATCAGCTGTTCTGTTCAATAAAGTTCTGCTCAATGAGGGTGGCGGGTAAGTAAGTATCACATATATACAATGCATCATTTTCCCGCATCCAAGAGTAAAGCTAAATACTCGTAATTTGTGTTTGTAGATATGACAGAACAACGGGAAATTTTACAGTGCCCCCTGGTAGAGATGGATTCTACTATCTATCAGCTTATTTTCTTGCGCGGTATTATGAATATGCTGCCTTTGATATACAACTCAACGGAGAAACATTGTGCACAGCTTTTACGGACCAAACAGACGTAGTTGATGATGGACAAGCAGCTTGTAGTGCTGCTGTTTATGCCACAGAAGGTTTGTAAACTAAGAGCAAACAAGATAATCTACTCATGCTACTACTTTCCATTCACACTTTGCCTTCTTCAACAGGTGACACGGTTGAGGTTGTGTACAGCATCGGCACCGACACTACTCCATTGCGGGTCCATACAGATTATTACTACAACGGCTTCACCGGATTCAGAATCTGAGTCAAGTCAACAGTAAATTTAATACCTAACATATTTGGAACTATAACTCCATTACTATTCTAAGCAAATAAATTTGAATTGATTTCTATTGTTGTGAAGAGTTCTTTTAGAAATATTTAAATAAAACTCCACGCAAATTTCTTTTTGGTTGAAATCAGGAATTTGTCGAAATTTTTTTTCAATGCGAAATCACAAAAACGCAAAGTCTAATGAGCTATCATGTTGTCAGTATTGGATATCATTACCAAAAGTCTACGAAAATGGCTGTCATGCTTTTACAGCTCTAAGGTCATACTTTGTTATGGATGGCCTGGACTGTCACAGACGGTACCACAATAATCATTCTTTATCTACATAAAACTCAATCCTTTCCAGCCCTGGGATAATTGCTATTGTGTAACAGCAATTATTTCTCAATAGTTATTTTCCCTAAAAACTGCATGAAGGTGAGAAAATTAGGACCCAGAAGGGGGATGTGCATCCCTGACGGCCCCCTTGGATCCACCAATGAGATACAGTGTTGTTGATTATTTTCTGAATGAAATGTTGTATTATTTACTGTATTTACTGTATCGACTTTTTTGGAATCAATAGAGCATGACTATATAAGGATCTAAAGTGCTGAGACTTCCAGCAAACAGAGGAATTAGCTCAGGCAGTAGCATGCAGGACATGAAAGAACAAAGTCGGTGCCTGGGTTCACTTCCCAGTGGAGTCAACATAAAATATGATGTGTTTTATTCTCATAGAGGTGCATTACAATTCTGTTGCCAGACCAAATATGGTCTCGTCGGAAGTTCCTCACTTCCGTACTGAGGACTGATTTGCGTTCAAACGTTGTGTACCAAAATTGAACAAGTACCAATATTTATTAATGTATTAGATTTTGATACCTCAATCTTTGTGTAAATTGAACTTATATCAATCAGCATTTGTTTAGTTCTCAGGTCAAAGATAAAGTTCTATTGTATAAAATTAATGTCTGTATCACCACGTATCAACCTGTACTTGTACAGCGGTAACTATGGCGAAGATACAATTTCTAACCATATTGGTGACTGTTACTTGTTTCTTGGGCGGTGTCGTATCCGTCACTGACAAGGAACTTGTGGTATGTAATGTATTCTAACCGTTCAAATTGATATTTTTGCATATTTTTGATTTATTCAATACTTTTAGAAAACATTTTTTTAAAAATTTTAGGAACGTTTCAAGTATATTGACGATAAGCTGCAGCAACTGCAAGAGGAAAACAAGGTAGTGTGAATATTTGATTTAAGGTAGAAAAAAAAACAAAAAAAAATTAGCATTTGTGAAATATTCCAACCATATTAATTTGGCAACACACACATCTTATTGCCAACATGATAATACACTTGTTGCACATTCATTCTTTAGGACCAGTCGGTCACTATGGAAAAGCTGAAAGAAGAAAACCTGGTATGAAATTCTTAAAAGTTTACCATCCCTTTGCGAATTCAGTGCGCTAATATACAGTTAACACATGAGAGAGCATGTGGTTATGTAATTGGAGTAATTGGAGTAACCACATAAGGTCTCGAATGCATTAACTGATTTCTACAATGGCTGTAAAAAATTTTCAAAAGTGTGATGGCTTAAAAAGTCATTGCAGGTTGAAACAAAAGTCAAAACAATAATAAAGTTTTGTCCTGTGCTCAGTCTATACTGTGAGCGGTCAAGCATGACCATGTGGTAATTGAGTTTACCAGCAGGGCTAGAACAATAGAAAACCGCGCCGCCGTTGTAGAATGTACTTTCTTACGTGTGTCCGAAGGCCTATTTTGTGTTACAAAGAAGAAGTCATGTTAGGTGTGAGGATATTTTGTACTACTAGGAAGTTGTGTGGTAAATGATGTTACAGGATATGGAGAAGTGCTAGTGTTGGCCAATTAGTATTGATTTAAAATGAGGTTTAAGGGCCCGTTCACACCGTGCGTCAGCGTCAATGGCAGCGGCAGCGTGAAGAAAGGGTTACATTGATTCCTACCAGTACCATTCAGACCAAGCGTCAGCGGCATCCCTAGCGGCATCGCTCCAGAATCGGTCCAAAACCCATTTCATATTTTGACACTAGCAATGCTGGTGATGCTGACGCTTGGTGTGAATGGGCCTTAGATGTCCCTATCAAAAACCCTTCCATCACCAAAATGTCTTGAATTTTTGCAGATTATGAGGAAGGAAATTGAAAGACAGAACATTTTGATCAGACAATTATTTCAAACGAAAAATGAAATGCGGAAGGGCACTGAGCCTGACTTTGTAGAAGGCAAGTGCATTTATTTTGATGAAAATCATAAAAACATATTTTACAAAATTTACACACGCTGTTTATGTTCTACTAAAAACACGTGCGATCTTTTCAGAGTTGCTTCAAAACACCACCATAGAGGAAAGGGTGGCACTATTGGAGGTCCAGGTAGTGGAAATACAGGAAGACGTGACAGAATTGGACGAAGACTTCACGGGTCTGGACCAAGATGTCAACTTCCTGTTTGACGAAACGGTCATCCAGGATGAAAGGATCTACAATCTGGAACAAACGACAATTGTGATTGATGAAGCAGTTGAAGGTCTGCTTGCAGAATCAATGTGTGATAAATTTTAATAAATTAAATTGAATACATTTTAATAGATGCTATTTTATTTCAGATTTACAAGTCACAACAACCACTTTGGATTTCCGAGTAACTATTTTGGAGGAGAACGGAGGGGGTGATGGGAACAGCTCTGTGGCGGAACTGGAAGTGAGGGTGGAAACACTTGAGTCCGATGTGGCTGGTACATTTACTTTTTCAGAAAAATTTCAGTTTATTTATTTATTGTAAAAAACAAAATAAAGTGTTATTACTTATTGTTTTGAGGATCACATTCATGTATGATTCTAGCTTTGGATGAAACCGTTGTCGACCAGGAAACCAGACTGACAACGGCTGAAGAAAACATACAAGGTATTAAAGCTTTTTCTACAACATCGATGCATGGTAAGGTGCTCTGAACTGTCTTTTTTTGGGCTCTAAGATTTGAGTCAACCTACCTGTCTGTTTTTGAAGTGTCTGATTGGTTAAATTCAGTCACATGGGTACAGGCAAGTGAGTTGAGAGTGGTCAGTTGGAAAGGTGAGTTGGGTTTCATTTTGCACTTTGAAAAAAATTGTTGCTGATTGTGAAAAATCAAATTCAAAATGGAGTACTAGATCTAGAAAAAAAGAAATTTCAGTTATTTCTCATGTAATTTGACTAAAATACATGGTAGAATTAAAAAAGACAACTCAACAGGTAGTGGTGGGTTGGATGAGACCTCTCATTACAAGTTTAACACACTCTTTACTGGGATGAGTTTAACTTTCAATTCGAGGTCTCATCCAACCCACCACGCTGTATTGTTGTCTATTTTTTAAACCACACGGAATGTCAGTAAGTGCGACATAGTCAATATTTTCGACATAATACAACAATTTCATAGCTAAGTTTATGCAATGAACAGTCTGTTGTGTCACAGGTTGCATCCAAAAAGTTTAGGGGCTTTTAAGTTTTCCATCAAATGGACTTGTCCTAAAGTTAAGCTAAAATATAGAACGATATTGTGAAAGTTGTAATTCAAATAGATAACAAGCCACTTCAAAACAAATTGCCATTCTGTAAATTATTTAAACTGCAAGAAATAGTTAAGCCTGATGAATATCTTAATAAAAATAGGCCTATTAGTCAATAAACTCTTCTAGGACTACAGATGACAGATGTTGAGCTAGATGAGAGAGTTACAGCTTTGGAGGAAAATGGTGGAGGGAACGAGCAAAACGGTAACAAACTGGAGGGAGAAATGTCACCATTTCTTGTGGGGTCCATTTGGACTAATTTAAAGATAATTGTTGATTCAGCGATCTTGTACGTTATTGCTGGCTCGTAGAGTCAGCTTACTGATCACTTCGAAGGGTTCGTAACATGCTGTCCCAAGCATTTGGCAGTTTTATGATAATTAGGCCTATTTTAACCGGAATTCGTTGGTAGGAATTTTTTACACAAGAATGTTGTCATGACGTCATTTACGTGCCAGGAATTGGGTCAAGACGCAACGTCATTTTTCTTTTGTTGTTCATACAACAAATCCACCTTTAAGCCAACAAACATAAGATTCCTATTTTCTGTATTGATTTAAATTGATAAAAATGGAAAGAGGCAGCTCCGTTCCTGTCAAATATATTGAAAAGATGCTCATTTTGGTCATGTGTTTATTGTTTAGCATTTGAAGTTTAAAAATACAAACCAACAAACTGTACTTTCATTTTTGGATTTAAGAAACCATAGTGTTCACGGCTGTATTGACTTCATACTCCACTATCCCTTATGGATCAGCTGTTGAGTTCAATGAAGTTCTGCTTAATGAAGGAGATGGGTGAGTATCCTGTTTCAAGTATCTCTGAGGGATCAGCTGTTCTGTTCAATGAAGTTCTGCTTGGAAATGGGTATTAAGCACTTACCAACCTGGTTGACAAAAATTCTCGGACGTTTGATGTCGATTTAAAATATTCGAAGTTGTTCTTTTATGTAAAGTGTTGTTTCTGGATGTTGACAAACAGTAGATATGAGATGTATAAAAAAATTGTCTATATGACTTTTGTTTACAGATATGACAGCACAACTGGAACATTTACAGTGCCCCCTGGTGGAGATGGATTCTATTACTTCTCGGCTTACTTTGTCGTGTATTATTTGGAGTATGGATACTTTGATATTCAAATAAACGGAGAAACTATCTGCACAGCTCTTGGTGAAACAGAAACATCGACATTCACTGATTCTGATCACACATCATGCACCGCAGCCACTTACGCCACTGAAGGTAAAAGATATCATAAAACTTTTACTGTTAAAATATATGTCAATTTTTAGTATTGGTTTTCAAAATGTCTTATGTTTGGTACTTGCAGGTGACACTGTACAGGTTGTGTACAGAAGCGGCACTGATACGACTCCAGTGTTTGAGAGCACATCCTGGTACTACAATGGCTTTAATGGATTCAGGATCTGAGTCGCCATTCTTAATGATTGCTCGGATTATCAAAGTTGAAATTAGCTGATGAAACTGCTTCAAAAATTGCAAATAAACTGAAAACTCTGCAATAATGTCGTTACATTGTGTAAATCAACGTTGCAATTTTCTGGGAAATGGATTCTATAACTGTATGCAAAGAGTCCAGGAACTGATAATGGTTCAGAAACAAATCACAAATGGGGTAAATTTCCAACAAACTGACAATGCACAGAGCGCAATAGTTATCCATACTGGCTCATTGCATTCTAATTACAGTTATTAAAACACAAACCTAAGAATGCAACCCCAGTCCCCCACCAACCTGGACCCCTGAACCCCCTGATTCTGATTCTCCTGAGCTTACCTGAAGAATCTTTTGGACACTTTATCATTTAATTTTGTAACTGTGAATACATGAAAAAGTAGGTTTACAGTATATCAAATTCATCTGAAATTTATCCCTTATTTGGCCAATGTAGCTCGGATACCCAATTAGTTGCCTTTAATTATATACAGATATTGAAAGATAATATTGGCAAGAATAACAGAAATCTTTCAATTTTTACAACCATGTGTTTTTTCGAGATCAGTAAATTTTGACTAATGGTGACAAACTGGCTCAATCCAGTTACAACCGCTTTATGTAGTCAAAGAATTCTGCTCAACTGTCCACACCATTATAATTTCCCATTGGAGTCAATAAATTCTGACTAGAAAAGTAAGCTGGATCAGAAAATTCTGCTGAATGCGGAAAAACTTAGGTAGGCAGAATTTGCAATCAGAATTTATTGATCCTCTGAGTAATTCTTGGATATTTAGGTCATTTACAAATTGAAATTTTGAAATATGGCCACATAGCTTGGATCTACTGACTAATGCATGTAATTTTATGCAGGAATTACCAGGATTCAATAAGTAGTTAATTCTATATGTGTTGAAATATAGTTGTTGCCACTGTTATCTTTTAATGTGTCTATGAAATCATAACCAACTAATTGGACATCAAAGCTACACTGCCCAAATAAGACATAAATTTCAAAAGACTTTGATATTTGTCACTAATAGGCATAAAATCAGCCATCTCAATGATTTACATTGGGGCAGAATTTATGGATAGCCTCACAAATGGCAGAATTCATTGAACTTCCTGCAGGGTGTTTAGATTTCGAAACCGTACGGCTGTATTGACTTCATACTCCACTATTACTGATGAATCAGCTGTTCTGTTCAATGAAGTAGTCTTTAATTTCATTGTTGGTTTCTTTTCAGAAACAAAGGCTTTACAGCCTCAAAGCATTGTAATTATATCCTACAAATGGTGAATACTCTCCTGGTGTAGACACTAGTACATACCAGGAATTTACAAGTCAGTCATGGAATAATTAATTACCTACATGTAATTAAATACAATTGGCATCAAATTGGAAACCGTGATTGCATTTGATATTTTCATAATTTTTTGAAAGCAAAAATGTAAATTCTTGATACGCTTTTGGATGATTTAAATTAGCATTCTAATTAAAATAATAATAATTATTATTTTCCACTCATAGAATTATTATGAAATGAAAAAAGTAAAAGAATCCTCATGGAATGAGTTTTGCCTTAACAGATTTATTAAGCACAATATTCTGGTCAAAATATACACTGCGGTCTTCATGTTATTACCACCGCATTCCGAAGAATAAGTTTGTTTTGACACCTGTATGTCTGTTCACAGGGAGCGGGTATCCTAGCCAAGTGACCTGATCCTGTTGGGGGGGGAGTATCATAACAAACTGACCTGGTTCTGTCCAGGGTGGAACCCTAATGACAAGACCAGGTGATACCCCCTCCCCTCGGACACGACAGAGGGATAACCCATCCCCCAACAGGACCACGGTTTGATTCTCTATACCATGGGTGATACGCTTCTTGCGGTTACATGAGAGGACTTTCTTGTTTCAGACATCTTTGCCATTTAGATAGTAAAGAGACTGATGCAGATTGAGATAAATAGGTACTGACTGTAAATTGAGTTTGTCCTAAATAACACAAATCTGCAGGATCTCGTAAGTTCCTTACTTCCGTAACCAAGGACTGACTTGTACCCAAATGTTATCTCTTTAACCAAATATGGTCTCACCGGAAGTTCCTTACTTCCGTACTAAGGACTGGCTTTTACCTAAATGTTATCTTTTCTACCAAATATGGTCTCGTCAGAAGTTCCTTACTTCCGTAACCAAGGACTGACTTGTACCCAAATGTTATCTCTTCAACCAAATATGGTCTCGTCGGAAGTTCCTTACTTCTGTCCCAAGGACTGCCTTGTTCCCAAATGTTAACTGTTTTACCAAATATGGTCTCGTCGGAAGTTCCTTACTTCTGTCCCAAGGACTGCCTGGGCTCCAAATCTTATCTCTGTAACTAAATGATGAACTTTGCAGACATCAGACATAACCTCATTAACCAAATATGGTCATGTCAGAAGTCCCTAACTTTCGTACCAAGGATTGGCCTGTATCCAAATGTTATATCTGTTACCAAATATGGTCTCGTCGGAAGTTACTCACTTCCGTTCTAAGGACAGATTTGCACTCAAACATGATGTACTAAAACTTACCTGGACTGAGAAATATCAATGTATCAGATTTTGATACCACAAACTTTGTGTAAATCAAACAACATGGGTTTTGTTCTCAAGACAAAGATAAAGTTTTATTGTATAAATTAATGTCTGTATCACCACGTATCAACCTGTACTTGTACAGCGGTAACTATGGCGAAGATACAATTTCTAGCCATATTGTTGGTTGTTACTTGTTTTCTGGGCGGTGTCGTATCTGTCACTGACAAGGAATTTGAGGTATGTAATGGACGGAGCTTCAGAACTCATTTATTGAATTGTTTAATTGATTGCTGTTAAAAACTACTGGTGACTTTTGCCAACGTTGAAACAAGATAGATTTTAAAAGCAAGTTAAAAGGTTATAAAGTGTGAATCAGAAAATAGATACTAAATTTTCAGTTGTCATGGTGATATCTTCTTTTCAGGATCTTGTGAGTTTTGTTCATCAACAAGCCTCAACTATTACCGAACTGTCACTGAAAATGAAAGAACAGTCGACGACTAATGACAAACAATCTGTATTGATTGAAGTAAGTGACGAATATATTCCTGTTGTTTGACTGTTTGATGAAAAACAGATCCTCAAAAATAAAATAAAATACCAGAAAAAATAAAGTCAACCACTTCATTTATGTTCTGAAGGCGATGACGGAGAAAATAGAACGACAAGACGTATTGATTAACGAACTGACCACCAGAGGGAGCCAGGAGGGATGTGATGATGTCCCAAAGAACAAAGACAGTAAGTGTTCTTAGTTCAAATGAGCCTAAAACACCTGTTTTATATGTATTTCTTTGGTTATCTTTGTCATGTTTAAATATCATTGGATGATTCGAAGAGTAACCGGAGTGAAAAAGGTCACAAAATGATCATGTCTGAAGATTGGTCACATTTAATAAAGTCAGTTTAACCAAAAACGCAACAAAATTCAGATTTTCAATTCGGATAGAGAAGAAGAGAGATACTGCTAGTCATCTGAGTGAATCTTCAACCTGTACATGTAGTTGTGAAAGATGACCAAATATGTACTCCATGAGTAATAGCTTCCATGGTGGTTTCCCAATCATGAGAATATTCAGCATGAAGAGGTGTTTAAAATAAAAACAATCAGATGTGTATTCCCATCACCAAAAAACTACTCAAGACAAGCTCTTTAATATTCAGGCATGGTCATGAGTCACTTTTGTTGTATTTTTACTCTTTCTCAATTTTTAGAGTTGAGTCAAAACATCACTATAGAAGAGCGAGTAGCGATACTGGAGAATCAGGTTGTGGAAATAGAGGAAGACGTCACAGGTTTAGGTCAAGGTGTCAACTTCCTGTTTGACGAGCAGATCATTCAAGATGAGAGACTCTTGAATTTGGAGGCAGAAACGGAAGAAATTGATGACCAACTAGTCCTAATCGATGATGATCTAGAAAGTTAGTAATCATTATTTTGTTGCGTTTTTCTCAGCTAACCAAATGTAACAGCTTTTATTAAAAAAATTTCATAAAACAATTTTGTTGATAAATATCCCCAGATCTACAGGACACAACTCTGGCTCTGGATTTCCGAGTAACTGTTCTGGAGGAGAATGGAGGGGATGATGGGAACAGCTCTGTTGCTGAACTAGAAGTGAGGGTGGAAACACTTGAAGGAACAGCTGCAGATCATGAGACAAGGATTTCTTCTGCTGAACTTGATATCAATGGTAAATCATTATCTTCTTGTGATTCATGGCCATAATCTGAAATAATCAAGATTTACAGAACAGTTTTTCAGTAATAAAAGTATTTACCTTCAGATTTAGAAGGTGTTACATCTGATCACGAGACTAGGCTTACAACAGCCGAAGAAAATATCCAAGGTACCAATTTTGCCCTCCGTAAAGGAATAATACTTTTGTTTCTTTCGTGTAAATTGCCCACTCCCAGGATTTACTGCTGACTGGAAGTAATTCTGAATAGGAGATTTAAATTTATTTTCTTTACTTAGGACTGCAGATGACAGATCTTGAGTTAGATGAGAGGGTTACAGCTCTGGAGGAGAATGCTGGAGGAGGTGATTCTGCAAATGGTAAAGAAAATTATTCTTCACAGAATACTGGTGTGAATAAAATAACGTCTGCAATGTTTGACACATATATTTTAGATACCATTGCCTTCCACACTGTATTGACATCCTACGGCACTATTCCATTTGGATCAGCTGTTGAGTTCAATGAAGTTCTTCTAAATGAAGGAGATGGGTGAGTATCCTGTTTCAGGTATCTCTGAGAGATCAGCTCTTCTGTTCAATGAAGTTCTACTGAATGAAGCAGATGGATGAGTATCCTGTTTCAAGTATCCCTGAGGGATCAGCTGTTCTGTTTAATGAGGTTCTACTCAATGAAGGAGATGGATGAGTATCCTGTTTCAGGTATCTCTGAGGATCAACTGTTCTGTATAATGAAGTTCTGCTCAATGAAGGACAGAGGTAAGTATCCTGTGTCAAGTAACTCTGAGGGATCAGCTGTTCTGCTCAATGAAGAAGATGGGTGAGTATCCTCTTTCAAGTATCTCTGAGTGATCAGCTGTTCTGCTCAATAAAGTTCTGCTCAATGAAGGAGATGGGTGAGTATCTCTTTCAAGTATTTCTGAGGGATCAGTTGCTCTGTTCAATAAAGTTCTACTCAATGAAGGAGATGGGTGAGTATGCTGTTTCAGGTATCTTTAATAAACTGTTTATCTGTTTATTCTTTACAAATATGACAGCACAACCAGAACATTCACAGCGCCAACTGGTGGAGATGGATTCTAATACTTCTCTGTTTATTGTTTACAGATACGACAGCACAACCAGAACATTCACAGTGCCCCTGGTGGAGATGGATTCTATTACTTCTCTGTCTATTGTTTACAGATACGACAGCACAACC
Source organism: Haplosyllis leylae (assembly GCA_038406175.1). NCBI lineage: Eukaryota > Metazoa > Annelida > Polychaeta > Phyllodocida > Syllidae > Haplosyllis > Haplosyllis leylae. The sequence continues at coordinate 15,705 of JBCAUG010339721.1, forward strand.
AGAACATTCACTGTGCCCTCTGGTGGAGATGGATTCTATTACTTCTCTGTTTATTGTTTACAGATACGACAGCACAACCGGAACATTCACAGTGCCCTCTGGTGGAGATGGGTTCTATTACTTCTCAGTCTATTTAGTTACGGATGCTGGGGAGTGGTGTCGTTTTGACATTGAACTAAACGGAGACGTTCTGTGCACCGTTGACGGAGATCAAGACGAGACGTCAGGTGATGAAGGTCAAGGATCATGTAATGCTGGGATCTTTGCTGCGGAAGGCTAGTAACAACGTTACAATTGTTGTCTAATTATCTACTTCTGTCTCTTATCTGCCATTTGGATTTATCATAAATGATGTTTGCTTGTACTTTTTTAATAAAAGTGCTACTGACAAAAACAGTTTAATAAACTTAACGTGTAAATGTACTTTTAGGTGACACGGTGCAGGTTGTGTTCAGAGAAGGCTTTGATACGACTCCACTGCATATTCTTTCTACAACTTACTACTGGCACGGCTTCACCGGATTCAGAATCCAGAAAATTCATCAAGAAGATCTGAAAGATGTTTTGAACCGTTAATGTTTCTGTTGAAATTTAAAAGAAATAAATGGATTTGAATCAATTACTGCTGTTGTAAAGAGTTTATAGTGTTAAGTTTAAAAAAAACACACTTTGCTTTCAAGTTAATTGTGTTTGGTAGGATCCCAATGCACCTTCTCCAGCTCCCGGAGCATTTAAAAATACATAATCTTAATGAGGATGCATTCATGTCCCCTACAGGGTCAAAGGGCGAAAGCGAAGAGCAACATCGCTTGGAACGGATGCATTGTACTTGTGCTCTTGTACAGAATAACGACAAAGATCAAAAAAGTTTTCACTTTAGCCCCAATATAATTGGACCTCAACAAAACCGGAAAATAGTGTATATCCCATAGACACTCCAGGTCATATTACTAAGTTCTTCCTGGGGTAAGCAACATCCCCTTGACACTCTTGCAACGTGTATCAAGGATTTCACGATAAGTGCCACGTCCGGACAAAATTATAGATGCTTAGGAATCACTCTGTACTAAGATCTATCAAGTTTTATTGTATAAATTAATGTCTGTATCACCACGTATCAACCTGTACTTATACAGAGGTAACTATGGCGAAGATACAATTTCTAACCATATTGTTGACTGCTACTTGTTTCCTGACCGGTGTCGTATCCGTCACTGACAAGCAATTTGAGGTTTGTAATGCACAGTATTAGATACAGGTTAGGCACGCTTTATTCGAACACGGTTAATTCGAACTTCCACTTAATTCAAATTTTTGATCAAATATTTG
>JBCAUG010339832.1:0-17033 GCA_038406175.1 Haplosyllis leylae
CCCACACAAATGTACATTAAGAAATTTAAAGAAATAGTACCAGGAAAAGTGGGAGAATGCATATTTGACAGTTAAAACTGCAAGAGCTTCCAGGGCCCTAAGACGGGCCCTGGAACCAGGCCAATATCGGCTCGCTTTGCTCGCCCGACTCTGCTCCGCTATGTCGGCAAAATTTCGGGAAAAAAATTTTGGTCCCCCCCGACCCAATCCTGGATCCGCTACTGGGGATCAAGGCTGTTATATAATTATTTGACCATGAACTTGTTGTACTTGTTATTGACCTTGTAAATAAATTACACACACACACACATTTGATTGATGGTGCTATCCTGTAGACTAGACATGAGCTCACTGAAGGAGGAGCTCATCTGATGAAGCTGTAGTCCAACAGTATAAAAGGAAGAGCCTTGCTGGGCCTTCCTTGTACAGATAGAAGATAATACTTATGCTAAAGCTGTATTATGTTTGCTGTGGAGAATAAAGCTACAAAAAGTAAACTAGAAGTAGTGTGACTATTTCTTTTTTCAGGATAAAATACAAAGTTCATAGAAAGCTCAGAATCCAGATATAACTAGGCAGTAGGGGTTCTGGGGGTGGTGGGTTGACCATTTCTGTCAATTTTAGATTTGAAGAATTAGTATCAATCAAAATGGCTTTAATAATGTATTTTAGTTTAATGTACCAGAATGTTAAAATTTGGGTTCTACGAGACCTGAAATATGCTGAGGAGATCCCCTGTAGGTGATTTGAACATACCAACATAGCACCTTGGTAATGATTATGAGATATTTACTGGAATCTATCTCAAGGTAGTTGTACAGTCTGGATCTGTGTTGGCATTACCCCCACACCCTCTGATAGGGTAAAAGACCTTTCAATCACTAAGCAAGTTTTAAGGTTAATAATTTACTAGTTTTTGGAGCTTAATAATGATAACTGAACATTCAGGAAACTTTCTTTAAGATATTGCTGTTGTTTTTGACACAACAACAATTACTCAAACCACTTCAGCCCGACATCAAACTATTTTTTCTTTGAGAACACAGATCATTCTACACTCACTATTATTCATCACATGTAGACATGCCATGTGAATTATGCCCTTTCAAGTTAGCAAGGTGTCTGCAAGCAATCACTGTCATAATGGTGTCACTAAGTTAAAACAATAAGGTGGCACTGGTCTTCCATTCAATAGACATGTTGCAAAGACATTATCAAATCAGTTTCAATCATTGGTCTACTCATGAAGACTGTGTGTGATGCACCATGCAGAAAGAACACTCAGTTTGGAGTCTTTTCAACATTTCAAGTCAATTCTGACTGGGTTTTACTGGTGGTCTATGAGAAAATATATCTGGAAGCATCAATTAATAATGAACACATTTGTCTGAAATTGTCACAATTATATTTTATATTATAGAGAACTGTGCTTCATTTGGATTTTCCAGTTTATTGAACATGTTGGAAAATCTGTCAATATCAGAGCCATCCTTCGGTATACTGGAAAAATTGTGTCGTGTTATTTTTAAGTCAAATGGATTGGTTACGTATTTATGCTTCCAAATATATTTTCTCATAGATCACTATTGTAAAATGCTTAAAACAGTCTGAATTGAGTACTCTTCCGTCAATATCAGAGCCATCCTTGGGTATACTGGAAACATTGTACAATAATGTTTTTGAGTGAAATGCATTTATGTTTTCAAATATATTTTCTCATAAACCACCATTGTAAAAAGCTTAAAACAGTCTGAGTGATACAAAGCATGTGAATTTGCAGGATAAATTCCTTCTTAAGAATCTGGTAGTTGCCTCTTACTAGAAGAGGTTATGGAAGAAGGCAGGGACAGAGTCGGGGCGGGGGGAGGGCAGTTTAAATAGTGCTGAGGGGATATGAGAAAGGAGGGGATGGTGAGGGGGTAAAATCGGGACTGAAATTTTGACTTGAGATACATTGTATTAAAATAAAAAATGAATTGCTCGAACTGTCCAATTTCACGCTTGTGCTAAGCAAAGACAACAAAAGGGTCACTTGCCGTGGACAAAGGAAATTATCCCATGTGCAGGCAAATTCAAAGCTGATGCCGAAGAATAGAAACATATGAAAGTTTGTTAAGGAGCAAGAAAAATCTCTAATGCTACGCAACTAAAATCAAACCCAACACATTTTGATGAAATATTTTATTAGGTTTCAAAAAGACAAAGAAACGACTGTCAGTAATATAGTCGGTTGCTACAATTGTCAGATTTCCTCAGAAGCTACAATTCTACATTTTCACTGTGCACAAAAATACCAGCGGGGAAGAAAATAAATACGTTTTAACAACTAAAGTATTTATTTTTGCTTTCCTCTGGTATTTTCACGTATGGTCAAAATATAGAATTATACACACTTCTCATGTAAAAGGTTGTGAGGAGCCCAATGGAATATAATTTGTTGAAGAAAGATAGCAGAAAGTTTCGTCCGCTTCTTTGTTTCTGTACATGTGTGTATAGTTTAGACAAAATGGCATGCTAACAAAACGAAGCCAAGAAACTCTAACACGTTACTTTTGTTCAGCTATATAATAAGATATCGCAGTATTTTTTTAGTTTTCCCAAAATGACTTTCGTAGAATTCAGTGAATCGTGACAAAATTCCAAAAGTAACACATGATGAGCAATAGCTAAGTAATAGTGGAAAATAAATTTCCATTGGTACCTCCGATTAGGTATTGTTGCCACTGATTTTACGGAATAGATATGTGGGAATGTATCTATTCCCAGATGTAGTGTACCTCTCATAAGCATACTACATTTGGATTTGGCAATGATTCACTGAAATCAGTGAAAATCATTTTGGGAAATCACCCATAAATCATTAAACCAGAGCAGTGAGTTGTGATTATCAATAAAACTAATTGACTGCTTCGTTTAGACAAAGTTTCACTGTAATTCTTGGACTGAACACAAATAAGAGTCTCAGGCGAGTTTTTCACGATAAGATCAAATTTTACATTTAAGACAGAATTTACATCAGTCATGCTTTAATGATTTTTCAAAATGTGAAATGGTGCATGAAACAAACTTCAGTTTAAGGTCTGCCAAGTAGCACATGCCTCTGGCCTATTTGGGTAACCATTCAACCTTAGATCCAGTGATGGTCAGTGTTGTGAGTTCAATTCCCAGTGTAGGCAACTTTTTGCTGAATTTTTTTTAACCTATTGATGTAAATTCAGGCTTAAAATGCAAATGTTATCTTACCGTGAAAAACTCGAATCAAAACCGACGCACATAAACGTCAAACTGATGAGTAGGACATCGCACTGATTAACATTCGGAATCATGCTTTAACAGAACTCCTTCATCGCTGAAGGAAGCTGTGATGTTTGTTCACATTGTGATCATTTTTGCTTGGCCACCAGAAGAAAACAGCAGATTTTGTGGCTCTAAATAGGATAATCAACACATATCTAGGTTTCCTTACTTAATTTTTTAAAACACAATGACAAAATAGTCTGGGAAATGTCAGAATGGAGAGCGACACCACAATAATGTTTTTGTATTAACCTTTACTTTTTTGTCAAAGATTCAGAGCTTTGATTTACAGTTTAATATCACCCTGAAGCAACATCAAAAACTTCAGATATTTGAGAAAGTTTCAAAAGTTTCTGAGTTATTTTTTACAAGTGTCTATGAAAAAAATTGGAACCATACATAAATACAAAAATCTGAGGCAGGATAAAAGGAAATCCATAAACAATAAGTTTAATAATAGTCTCGGCGGTTAAGTTACAAATGAAAAGAAATTTTACTGGAATTGTAATTTGAGATCTAATTTGCATGGTTATCTGTGAAACAAGAAAGTTTTTGTTCGGCGACTGCTGCAACAATCCATTTTCATGAACTACACCTGGTATTCTTGTCCCTTTACTGACAGATTGTCTCGTCGCTCATCGGAAAAAACTGTGTGCAATACCAAACGTGTACGCTGCTCCTCAAGATCAGAATATGCAATAAGTATATATAGCACATTTAATAAACTCCGGCGCGAGTCTCTATTCATAAATAGTGGCTTTTAATTTTGATAATTCCCACTGGTACTGCTCCTCAATTCCATTGTTTTCCAATGCAATCAAGGAACAATACCACTGGATAAAATGACACCTGCCACAAAAATTGGCATCTTGAGTGCACTGACCCTGGTGCACTCAACATTGCACTCTCCCATTCTGAAAAAAAAAATTGTCATAGCATAGGCTTACGATACATGTTACCATATCAAAATTTAATGTACATTACAAATAAGTAATTTTTACAGTGATTAGAATAAAATTTAGGATCAATTTTGGTATTTTTTACCTTGTTTTTGGATACGGTTTTTATGCTGCTAAATCCGATTTTGGGCTATTTTAAATGCACAAAATCTCCCACAAATACTGGTCACAGAACCTAATCCTTTTAGACACAAACAGACAGGTATCCAGACAATATCCAGTTAAAATTTCAGACAGATCCATGCACTCCTTCATATTAAAAAATTTATCCGAATACAAGCAGTGATACGAAAATTTAACCGCATTGATGTGTATGCCTTCACGGCCAACCAAGCACTGAGTCCGGGAAGGCCACTAGTCTGCTCACTCCGTGTGACAGTGACTCTACCCAGCCTGTTATTGTTCTAGTCAACTGGTCACTTTCATTGGCTCTCCGTGGCATCAGGGCCAACCCCCAGAACTTTCTAATTGTCTCATTTAGGTACCCTTGAGTCAACTATTATTCACATGAATTTTGTTCAAAAATATTCATTCCCTCAATGGAATAATTGAATCTATTGTCATTTATTAAAATAGAGAAATAGCTTGTATTCATGTATTATCAAATACAAAAGACCACTCGCAGACAAGCTGCTCGTGGCTTTCTAATTTGATAATACATTCATACCGTTATTTCTCTATTACTTAAAAAACTCTTGCGCAAGTTTCAATTCATAAAAGGTGTAATTATTTTTAGGGAAACCCACTTCTGTCTTGCTGGTTGACTCCATTGTTTTACAATGCAATCAACCAAACAATCAGCAGAGGGTTTCCATTCAGATGCCAATAGCAGTGACACCTGTCACTTGGTGACATACATGAACTCAAGCTGAAAATTAAAATTGACAAAAAATAGCATTGGAACACAACATGTCAGGGTAAAATTAATCCAATAATCCATTTATGAAGGAATTAAGTCAATTTGAACAACTTTTAGTATGAATTTTGGTATTTTTTTACCTGTTTTCAAAACGATTCAAACAGCTACAAATCCGATTTTTATGTGAAAAATCACCATGAAAAACTTGGATTACAGACAGATATCCAGACAGTGAGCACAGAAAAATTCAGACAGATATTCCAATTTTAAGTATGTATTCTGTCATTTTGAAAATTGCATTCTGTGTGATGTACATGGTATGAAAGTCAGCAAGCAAGTGAGCCTTCCTGCCAAGTGATGCATCAAAGGGGGTACCTTTAGAATTATTGTTCTATTCAAGTTCATATTTTAATTGGACCAAAAACACATGAAGGAGGAGCTCGACAATAATGATATTCACACATATTAGTGTCCTGAGGTCCAACCTTTGTTCATGTGAGTTTTCATGAATTTTGTTCAAACCAATAATTAAATAATAGACTTTATTGTCATTTTTTAAAATAGTGAAATAAACTTCTATTCTTGTATTATCAAACAAAGGACTTTCTAGTTTCATAATACACTCATGTAGTTATTTCACTATTTCATATTACACATTGTTTTCATTGTTTGTGAAATTCTAAGAATGAACAATTATTCAGTAAGCCATCGGGAAGAGACAGTCAGTGAGCCATCGGGAAGAGACAGTCAGTAAAGATACACAAATAGCAGGTGTACAACTTGTTGCAAGAAGGAAATCGTAATATCACTTCCCAATTTTTAATTACTGTATTAAATTTTTTCTTACAGGATTTGAGAACGACAACAAGGTGCTACAATTGCAACACCAAGTGCCAAGTCCTTGACGACTTATGGTGGATCATAACTTGAGTATTTGTATTGTCATATGTATTGTAGTTCCAGTTTACCTAGGATTTTTTCATCGAAGAATGGATTCAATTTGAATATATTTAACCACATCATGCACGCTACACCGGAAAAATAAGACTATATCACATGGAAAAATTAAAGGGGTGATTATCTTTCTACTCAGAAGGACTTCACCATTTGAAATGAGAACCATCAGACATTTCTGTAAATGTTGACAGTCTGACCTACCAGAATCCGTACAGCGAAAATACAGCAACTACTACATAGCTCTGGCCCAGAGTCTGGGCACATTTTCGCCCTCCATTTCCGAGTGATGGCTTCCAAAATAGTTCCGTGGAAGATCAGAGGGTGAATGTGTGTAAATTGTGTCATATGACTGAACCTAATTTACAAGTATACCGTTCACAAAAAAAGAAAAAATTAGAGAACTGCCTCGCCACACTTTACACAGGGCATCACTGGTTCCCTACTGATCGGTTACCATTACTTTCTAAATTTCTCATCTAAAACTTGTTGCGTGGTATTTTTATCATACGTGACTATTCGTTGCAGCTGTTTTCATTTGTTTTTCTTGTACACATCGAGTCATTTTTGTTCCAAAACATCAGTAAGGACCCTGTGGTACCCTCGGTGGGCTTAACGAACATGTCGCAGTGATTTCTGTACCCGGTAAATGTTTGTATTGACTTTTTTGACATTCATGATACAATTGTTTCAATTACTTAGAGGTTTCAAAAAGGAAACCAACAGAGCAACACACATACATATGTTTCATGAGACGAAACAATTATTTCATCCTGTAATTGCCTTTCGCACGATTTACTTCATTTCGCAGTCAATGGTCACGCATGACTCATGAGCATGTTTCAGCTTTCCGTCTTCTGTGCCATTGCTGCGGGAAATGGCCTTTAGTTCCAAAGGCCATTTTTCCTGCCACTACTCCTCAAAATGAAAAAATAATTTCAATTTGATGTCTTAGCATTGACATAGTCTTACATTAGCATCGGAAAAATATTTTCACCTGACCATCCTACAGGAAGTTCTGGCATTTTGAACTTTCTTGATATCAGAAATGTATAACTTTGGCCTTACAATATACATAGACATCTGATTTCTTAACACACATCATTTACACGTAAAAATTGCAAAATCACTCATTGCACAAAAAAGTGCATGTTAGTGATGTAATCCAAATTACATGGACATATTTCACATCTTTAGAATTCAAGCAGGCTGAGAAGAAATTTCACAGGTTCAGAAAATTGTGACCACTGTCCACAAAAATTGACTACTTAACTAAATCAGTCCCAAGTTAGAATTATATCAGTTTTAATGAGAATTCGATCAGATTTTGTCAGAAGTCATCTGATTTGAACTGATTTGCGGACAGCAGTTTGATCTCTCTTTGGACATAACAATCACATAAACAAGAAAAATTGGACATTTTTTCAGTTCCTCCTGATATCATCTCAATACTAGTTTGGTAAATATCTAAACATACTAGCCATTCAAATTATGTAATTATTTTCAGAATAAGTCCAAAATGGATGTGATATTTGTAAAGAAGAAATACTCTGATAAAAAGAGGCTATGAAAACACCCAACCATTGTTCAAAATTGTCAGAATTTTTGTGTATGCAAGAATTACTTAATATTGTGTGATGTAAGGTATAGCTATAAATAATTGTTTACAAAATTAAACTTGTTCCTACTGCTACGTAAAATATTCAGATTTTTCACGGCAATGAAATCTGCCAGATCGAGATCCGACAGATATAAATGGGCTTTATAGAAACTTCTCACAATTAATATTTTACAGGTAAGGGTAATTTAAGATGACTGATCCCTGCTGGTGTGTACTTCTTTAAATAATTGACACCTATGAAATAAGAGAGTGGAAGTCCATTTGTAGATCTGTCCGATCTGACAGAATTACTTATCGTAAAAACCCTGATTACTAAGTTTGCCATGAAGGGATAATTTCCTTTGTTTGTGTCAGCTAATTGCTGTTCAAGTCTGTTCAAGTGGTGCTGTGGCTTCGCATGCATCAAACTAATAAACCACGAAAAGCTTAAAGCACGCAAATTGTCAGGTTCTAAACAGCTACAGCTTCATACATGTGTACTTACAACCAATGCAGAATTATGTCTTTCGGTGAAGGACAAAATGAAACGTCCTTAAGTTGTCTGAAGTTTTAAAAACAAGTACAAATGGTTCACAAATTGAGCTAACGTATCTCTACTACCAACAAATAGATCTTTTGTGCTTTGCAATTTTCACCTTTTGTAAAAAAAATTGTGTCCATGAAACTGCCCCAGCAATGAATTCCCACCGTGGAACTTATTTCTGAATCATGGAGTATTCATTTCTTCGTTCAACCGGTACAATTCAATACCCACAATCTTGAAGATAATTAAAAATTTAAACAACAGAAGGATTATTGACAGAAACAACTCCTCTTATATTTAAGAAACGTGACTGTTTTTCCACATTTTCTATTTTTGAGTTGTTTGTTGGATGTTTTATTTTTGGTAATTCAGCCCACACTAGCTATGCCTCATAACAGCAATATTAATCATCCATTTCCATCAACCCTAATGGGACTAACAACAGGCCCAAAAAGTGAGCAATTGAAATAGTTCCGTGTGTTAATCGGTAACTAATAACCATTAAAAATTTTTAAGGGAAGCTTCTATTCATAGGAGGAGCTAATTATTTATAAGTAATAGTAACCCTTAATTTTCTGAAATTAATTAAATAAAACGGAGTACATCTTTTCAACAAAATAATAAGCTCTCGCCCTACCGGCTTGAACTTTTTATTTTTGTGGAAAAGATTCCTCCTGGTTATTTAACCAGCACAAATAAGTCGGCACTGTGGCGCATTGGCAATCGTTTTGAGCAAAGGGTTTTTGTCATGTGTCATCTTACAGCAATTGGTAAAACTGGTTAGTCTCCTCGGGAGATAACTGCGAAGGACTGTACTCTGACCGTGAGTGGCAAAGATAACACCCCCCCCATCCCCCCATGTCTTTTAGGTTTGAATAAATTTGCAGTTGCAGTTTAACACTTTCATCATTATCAGCCAGGACGTCAGATTTACAGTTGAAAGTTTTACACCCCACACCGAAAGTTGTCAGTTTCCCTTTGGTTTCACTCAAATTTGTAACTTTGTAAGTTGCACAACAGCTATAATTTGGGGTTTCTATTTCTAGCTATATTCGATCAATTGGTTCTTCTAAATGGACGAATGTAGACAGTGTCTCAGGAGGGTAAACAAATAGGTTTGACCCAATAGAAAGGCTTTATTCCAGACACACCTTTTCTTGCCGACCCATATGTCTGTGGGAGAACTTTATAATAAAAAAATGAAGCTGGTTTGTTTACATTATTACCTTGGTTACGCGACCTCACTTTATCAAGTAAAGTTTGCCCGTGTACACCAAAAGATTGGAATCCTTTCCACAAAAAACTGACGTCACAAACTGCCTGTAAATTATTCGCATGTTTGCTTGTTTCTCTGAAATAAAGGTCTGTAGATTTGGGTGACGAATTGTACCCGAGTTGAAATCAGACAAAGTAAATGACACTTTTGTACACTGTCAGGCCCATTGGGTGTCTGCTCCCAGCCTCACTCCTGCCAACTGGAATAAACCACAAAGCAAAAAAAAAAAAAAAAAACGTAGACAAATACATGATATTTGATAATGTGATATGTTTGTTATACCTCTCTGCTATTAAAGGGAAATTATTTTATTTTATTTTTGTAATATTTCTCTTGTGCACCTGGGCAGTCGAGGTTTTCGTAAATAACACAAACCTGACATTTCTGGCATTTTTTTTACAAAATTGACATTGAGGAGCTTTTAAAAAGTTTCAGCAAAAAATCATAAAGATTCCTCCAGTGGGAATTGAGCTAACAACACTGACGGACCATCACTAATTTAGAAGTCTGATGCTTACTTTACTTATTTCTCATGTCTTGCCAGTCTCAGACTTTTAGCACTTAAAACGTCGCGGTCCTTGAATTTAGAAATGATCCAAGTTCAAAAAGTGAAGTGATATTGAAACAACAAATTCAGTTTCAAACTCTCCTATTCAACACATAGCTGGCTGGCAGAGTTAGATAAGCATCAGACTTCTGAACCAGTGATAGTGTTGTGAATTATTTCCCACTGGAGGCAACTTTTTTAATGTTGAAACTTTTTAAAACCCCTCAATGTTAATTTTGTACAGAAAGACCAGAAATATCAGATTTGTGTCATTTGCGAAAGCCTTGAGTAAACGAACTATCAGTCAACAATGAAACACAAAAAAAGTCTTCTTTATTTTCACATTTTTACATTTTTGTTAGGTTTTCTAGTAGACCAGAATTTTTGAATGCATGAAATGTTAACACGTTAAATTTTTCTTATGCATAACATGCCGACCCCCAAGGTGGGGGCGCCAACCTATTATTTTGCCAATTTTTTCCCAAAAACTGCATGAAAATGAAAGAAATTGGACCCAGAGGGAGGGCGCGCGTCTCTGGCGCCTCCTTAGATCCACCACTGAATACTTCTGTTATTACTTCTGTTGAATCTATTGGAATGCAAATATTTACATCCTTGCGGCCAAGATGTTTTATTGTATTGTATCTTGAAATGGTAAAGAGCAAAATACAAGTGTAATTCATTGTGTGTTAACTCTTAGATATATGTGTGCTTATCATGCTGTTTAAAATGTATCCAGTGTGAAATTGTCAAATTAATAGGTCAGGAATTTATGCATATTTTAAAGTCAAAGACGACAACATTTAAGTACAAAATTTTAAATAAATTGTACCTATATCTCGTTTCCTCATGTGGCAACAATAAAAACAAACATGTGACATTTACATTATCAAAAATAGTAAAAGTAATTAACAGAGATCTAGCAAGTGCAAATATTCCTTATTCCTGATAGGTTGTGTTTAACAAGTCTGACATCAACCACAGGCAATTATTACTGTTACTTTTTCATACTTTTTACATAGTGTACACTTCAGAAAACATTTCAACAACTTCTGGTGAGAATTCTAATTATTTATAACTACGTACAGTTTAGCGCATAGACAAAACTGTTATTATCTACCTGAAATTATGCGCATGTTATTATCATTCAATAAACAAACCCAAGAACTTGTTGTCTTCCGGAGTTTTCATTTCGAAGAAAACGCGAACTATGGTGTGTAATTTATTTAGTCTATGGTATTTTATTCATGAACACAAAATTAGCCTCATACGAAAACGTTTTTCTTATCTGTTATTCGCAGCTCACCATGGTCTGCTGTCTGGGAAATAAAACGTATGCGACGAAAGGAAAATTTTCCTAGTCTGCTGAACTATTTTATAAAGTGATTCCTAAAATGTTAATTTTTGAATTGAAAGTTCAACCCTAATTAAAAAATAAAAAGTGTAATCTGTATGATGTTTACTACTACACAACAACACCGACAAGCTGTACTAGGTTTCAAGGAACCTGGGTTTTCCCGCATGCGTTAAAATCAATTTCTGTCAGTAACTCTTCAATTAGGAGGGCTAAAGCTCAAGATGTGGAGAGATCATCATCCTGTGGTTCAGGCACTTTTGGGTACTTTATTAACATGGGGACTCACCGCAGCTGGAAGTGCCTTGGTATTTGTCTTTCAGAGTGGCCAGGTAAACAATATTTTTTTGAATCCATTGAATGTTTCTGATAAAAAGACCTTCAATAGATTTTAAATCTCTGAAATCTTTGACCGGAAGTGGTTGTCAGCAATCATCTGGTCCATAGAACTTTAGGATGCTTTCACATGACTGAGGTGTTGGTCTGTTAACAGAGGGATACCCCAGTCTCTGGTCCCAGGTCATTTCTGGGGAGTACCCCAGTCTCTGGTACAGGTCCTTTTAGGGGGTACTGTCTGACATAGGAGGCACACTCCCACACCAGGATAGAGGTACCCCCCCCCCCCAGCCGCGGTACGCTTCTTGCTGTGATTACACCAGCCATGAAGGGCTGAAGATCTAAACTGTCCTGATTACCATTTACATTGGACTTGTCTCCTCAGACAAATTCTGTAGGAACCACTTTAGGTTTGGAGAACTCCTGTCATGCTTCAAGACTATGCAAATTCAAAGTGTCTCAAATAGCCTGATTATTGGCATAAAGTTTGTACAAGTGAAAAAAATATTCAGAAAGGACAAACACCATTGGAAGAGTGACAATATATAGTATTAGTATATTTTGTCAACACTACTACAGTCGTGTGCGAGTTTAATAGCGTACTGTTTTGTTGACTCGAGTACCATGCAGAAGAGGTTACCAGGGAATGGATTGCCCGTTCGAGGAGGCGCCATCCCGAACCACTCCCACACCCCTTAAAACCGCAGATTAGACTCATAGAGGTTTTAGTCCTCGGGGAGGCTTCTTCCTACCTGGTCCTTTCCGTCAGAAGGACCAGGTACACTAATTATCCTTCCTGTCTGTTCCAGTGCATCATGGCAAAGGGACACCCCCCCCTCCTGTGAACAAACAGACATACCTTTAACTACAATAATTATCTGTTTTAGAGAAAAATTCTCGATGGAAGTCTCGGATTTGCAGCTGGGGTAAGTTGACAAAACAAGTCCAGTATAGATCTAATCAAAACTCATCTATTTTCATTATGTAACCTAGACATGTGCACGCCTAAATTGACAGTTTCTTATTACCTAAACCTTGATTTTTATTTAAGTAATGATTAAACTAGTCCGTTTTTCCCTCGCGTTTTATTTCGTTCATGTTCGTTTTGCAGGTCATGACAGCTGCGTCATACTGGTCGTTGTTGGCCCCTGCAATTGAGATGGCAGAGCAGTCGGGCTACTACGGCAACGAGGGTCAGTGGGCTTTCGTTCCCGTTGCCGTCGGTTTTGCACTTGGGGCACTTTTCGTTTATTCCACAGATGTACTGCTTCCCTACTTAGTACGTGAAGTGAATTTGCAAATGATTACATTGGTCGAAAAATCCTTCTTCATTCATTCATTCAAAAGATTATTTTTTTACTGAATAATATAACAATGGATAAAAAATATATTTCTTTGATGTCCATTCTGCATAATTGGAATTCAATTAATGTTTTGACGCCTTAGTTTACTATATTCTTGCAGGGCGTAAGTGATGCAAACCTCAGTTTAGCCCTGTCTACATCACCAAAAGTGGATAAAGACAGTAGTAGCGAGGATTCAATTGAAATTGGTCTCCCTGACGACGAGAATGCTTACAAGCAATGTAAGAAATCGCTTTAATGTGCTTACAAGATCAGATGAATGATAGGTTAAAAAATGTTCACCTCCAATTATTACCAAGCACCGTGTAATATGCATCAGTGAAGTTGAATTAATATTTTAGTCATAAATGAGCGGTCTTTGTTTAGGAGAGCTAGCCTAACTTTCAATATTAATTTCTTGCCTGTTCAATTCCGTGGTCTGGCACAAAGTTGATGATCTTTAGTAATAGGAGGAATTGCACTGAACACAGTATGTTGCTTTTTTCTTTTAAGATCCAATGGAAACGGAAAGAGCTAGAAGAAGAGGAACAAACACGAGTCAGGGAAACAATAGGTCATCGGACAACAGTTCATCCCCTTCATTTCTGCCTCCCTTAAATAATCATAAAATCAACTGGAAGCGCATTCTGCTTCTCATCATTGCAATCACTGTTCATAACATTCCAGGTAAGTTGCACGTCATTGATGAAGTTAAAGAAGGTGTAAATTTATTTACACAATATGTGATTAAATTTTGAAAATGATGTTGGCGTTAAAAGTAGTTGTACAACCATATTTGTTGGTTCATGATTGATTTCCAGAGGATGTGAATTCCAGTATCATGAACAGACTGTAAACAATTCAAAGATTAACTTTGCATTTTATTCTGATTCAGAGGGATTAGCGGTTGGCGTAGGTTTTGGCGCCATTGGAAAAACTTCAACTGCTACGTTTGAAAATGCAAGGTAAGACTTCTTTGTTAACAAAGACATATGAATCACAATACTTTGGCTAAAAGCTTGTCTGTGGCATCATTCGATTTTAATTTAATAACAAGCTTAAAACAAACTACGCTTAGTAGTAACCCCATTAATAGTTATGTATTATTTTCTTTTGTTTTAAATCAGGAATCTCGCCATAGGCATTGGTATACAAAATTTTCCTGAAGGTCTAGCGGTGAGCCTTCCGTTACGAGGTTCAGGATTCTCCGTATGGAGGTCATTCTGGTCAGTAAAATCATTCATTTCACTCACATAAGATAGTAAGCTGATTGCAAAAACATTCCTTTCTTCCGGTTTGCTGGAAGTGCGAATTGGCGCAAGAACTGTATCTAAGCAATAGAATGACCTTGAAAGTAAATTATGAATTGTTTTCGACAAGGTATGGTCAGTTAAGTGGTATGGTGGAGCCAATAGCTGGTATATTTGGTGCCTTCGCTGTAGTCATTGCCGAGCCATTACTGCCATACTCCCTGGCCTTTGCAGCTGGTGCGATGATTTACGTTGTTGTAGACGACATAGTTCCTGAAGCTCAAACGTGGTAAGTTTTAAATGTAAATGCAGTGAAATAGAAGCATATCAAGCAAATGTATTAACATTATTGAATAAAGAATTCACCATTTCCAAATTTCAGTTCGTCTGGAGCATACTAAAAGTGCGTAAATTGAAATTTGGAACCTACAGTTGTGTTTTAGTATTTGAAAAATTTAACCTATAGTAATGTGCGCGGGGCATAACGAGCAATATTCTGGCTCAAAGCGATGCATGCCAGTGTACAAATTATATCCATTGTTTAGCAATAGTTACAACTATGTCTATTGTAGTGGCAATGGAAAGTTGGCATCATGGGGCGCAATCTTTGGTTTTATTGTGATGATGTCTCTCGATGTCGGGCTTGGATAATGGTAAGCTGTAAGTTTTTGTTTGAATGGCAGGATGCTGGTTTTTTGGCTGGAGATAGGGGGTCCCTCTGTATTGCCCAAAACGTTGACATTAGGTGTCGTGATCGTGATCTAGCAAATAGAGTTTGATTGTAAGATAACATATTATTTTGAATCTTTGTGATATTGGTAACTCCTATTTTGAAAAGAATTTTTGTCCTTCGAAATTTGATTAATTATTGTCACAGCAAGCTGAAATTCAAGATGCAAAATTAAAGGATTTGCCGAAGGTACATTTACAGAACAGATCTTCAAATATTTAATTTTTTTGCGCAGGAACATACAGAAATAAGCACAATCAGGATACCGCGCGGTGGAAAGGTATGTGATGTTATTTACGCGTTGCGTCTTAATAATTATAATAACGTTCAAGCGATACCATTTTTGCGAATGATGCAAAAGTTGCATGTAAATAAGCACTATTACTGCAAGTGGCCTGTCCCAATATTTCGTCCCGTGAAACAGAAATCTAACCGGTGAAGTGCCATCAAAAGGGAATTGTAGAGTAACCCAATATGTTCAGCAGTTTCTGTGGAACTTGTTTTTCTGTGCTTCACGTTCAAGTTTTCCGCAATTAGTTGTTGCGTTTGTGTGAAAGTTTTCACAATTAACTTTATCCAACCACAGCGAAATCAATTATGAGTCTTCAGTTATGACTATGTTTTCAGTGATATAAGTTTGCAGGAGTTTTCTTCTATATTTTAAGCATGAAATAATTTGACGTGCCTAATCCATAATTTGATACTAATTTTTGTTTTATTTCCAGTTTCTAAGTCCTTGGTGCTAATGGGTACTTTGTATTATTTATGGTGGAAAGAGATACAGTAAGAAAGGGGCTGTTGCATGCAGAAGTTTCTTGGTACTTTGCTGAACGTTAAACACAATCCCGAGTGCGTCCACAGTAATATTGACTTGTGATGTGATGGAATAGGTTAGAATTAGGGAAACTATTGAAACAAGACCATTCTAGGGAAGCAGTCACTGTAGGTCTTTTTGTAACTGACTGCTATTTTGAATTATTATCACTCCAGCTCCAACTATTTGTTAACGTTTCGTTATGTACACTGGGCTTTGTTTTACTATAATGCCAAGACCATTATAATGTCATTGTCATTCACAAGAATTTACAATTTGTGAGATTACTGAAGTGAATCCGCCTTATTTCTGGAGACTCTACATGAAGAAATTTTCCTGGACATATTTCACACACTCTGCTACCATCTATTTAATTTTATGCATACTTCGACTATTCCGATTGCCTTTTTATTGTTAATGGAACTTGTGTAAGTAAATTAGCCGAGAACTTTTGTATTGTATATATCGCCAAAGCCATTTGTCAAAATGTTTGCAAAAAGAGAAGTATGTTGATATGATTTGATTGCATAAGTAAATCTAAGCCACAACGGTTTCAAAAGGGAAATTATCAAAGGTAGAGGATGGTGAGTAAATTTTACTCTTCAAGTTGAATTTTAATAAAATGAATTTTCCTCCAAATCTCGGGTTTTCTGCTCATCTATGCCGATAACACTGTGAAGAATACGAATATGATTGAAATTTCTGCAACAGAATAATAACCGGTCTGCTTGTTCAAGAGTTGATGAGAATGATCTGGTCTAGGGCTAAAGGGAAAATGACTGAGGATCTTTGACGTGGAATAGTCAGACAAATCGGGTGTTGGTACACGGGATGTTGGCGAATGCGACATTTGTCCATTCACAAGAAATGGGGACAAACATCAAAGAAACTTCAATTTTCAGGGTTTCCACTCAACCTGAAAAACCTTAGAAAAACACCGCACTCCTGGTTGACCTGCATAAAAATACTGGAAAAATGATGTGTACGTGAATTGTTGTTAAACAAGAAAGTCCTCCTGCGTGAACGCAAGAGGCATACCGCCCGCGGCATAGCCGACCTATCCCCGGGGAGTCATGTTCCCCAAAAAAATTTCAAAAAAAAAATTTCCAAAAATTTTCAAAAAAAATTTCAAAATTTCAAAAAATTTTCCAAAAAAAATTTTCAAAATTT
>JBCAUG010339943.1:0-17033 GCA_038406175.1 Haplosyllis leylae
TACACAGGTATTCATGCCTTTCACATGTATGGATCTGTGAAACCACTTACTGGAGTTAACCTCGTAGATCACGAATGGCAAACTTTAGTGGAAAACTTTTCCAAAATTAAGGAACTATTGAGTGGCCAGAAGGTGAATCTCAGTGGTTGTAAAAGGTCATTTGACCACGAGGAAAGTATTAAGGTGTTTGTGGCAAAGTGGATGTTGAATGGAAAAGCCATCAACCCGAATCCCAAAGAGTTCTTCACCGAACAAGAAGCCTTGTTCCATGCACATGAGAGAGTACCCGTACCTGGTAGGGATTATCCTGAGAATGCAGGAACACCAGAAATAAAGTTGGAATGCCTTACCAAGCCTCCTCCAGTGGAAACTGAACTGATGAGCATTATCTATGCCTATCATCTCAATGAAATGATTCAGAACGAAGTCAAGGAAAATTGTGAAGCATGTTGTGTTAACTCCAATTCTCAGTTTGACCATTGTCAAAGTGGTAACTGTTTGGATGAGAATGTGGATTTTGCCGAGTTGTATTACGAAACAGCAAAAAAGAAGATAAAGGTGTACCATTTGATGAATGTGTTTGATACCGTACGCAGTAAAATTGGGGCAAAACCTATCTTCTCCAAACAGTTAGCCAAAGGGGCAATGGTCTGGATTCAAGATTCAGCTTTCTTGGAGCAAATTCGTAAAAATCAGGAGGACACACATCTTAGTCCTCTGATTGATATCATAAGAAAGGTTCACGATGATATAGTATCCCTGTAACAGTGTTCATGAAAATGTAATCTAGTAAACTCTTAGTTTTATACTGTAAGGTTATGTATGGGGACGGTCCTAATCCCATACACTAACCAGTAGGTTTCTGAGCGGGACAAATAAATGAATGTAGACAATATATTTTCTCTTTGTTATTTATAGCGGAAAAACATAACAAAAACCATTTTGGTGTGTACACATTTTATTTTTTAAACTACATCTAACATCTAATACATTTTTGCAAAAGAGTACAATTATAAGAGTTGCAAATATAAAAATGTTTTCGTATAAATGACAACACTTTCAAAGCAGAAGACATACTATTTACAATGTAGTCCATATCTTTACCTTTACATCTTAGATAAGCATAATATAAACAATATTGTCCACACAAAGATGAATGATGAGGTTGGGTTCTCATTTGACACTGATTAATAGATTTAGCATATTTATTTACAAAGTTAACAAAATTTTTTCCATAAGAAGTCAAGTCTTTTCCTAATGAATCATAAAAGTCAACTTCATCACCATCAAAGAAGAAGAGAAGCCAATGTTCACCTGGTTTATGTGAGGGGTCTGTATTACAAATAATTAGTCCTGGTTTTTCCTTTATGTCTTTTAAAGTGTCAGACAAATAAATACCATCAAAATATGAATTAGTATAAGGATTCAAAGTCAAAGACGTCCACAATTGTTTGGTATTCATTTTTTACTCTGAACCTTGTCCTTTACTTCTAAACTCACACACCTGGCCTGATCAATTAGCATGGTCTCTGGGAACGTTGCATAGATAATGAGAGTAACTGGCTCCCTCAACCACGTTTTAAACTTTATGCTGAGACGTGTGTGACCTTCTTTTGGTAAACCTATGTATCTGAAATCTGCCGAAGTGGTGGGGTCAACATCAAATCCCAATAAAGTGTAACCTTCACGGTACGAATCCCTCGTGATTCCTATGTCTGTATTTTCTGCCAGTTTCCCTGATACTCTGTACAAACTTAGTAAACCTTGTAGATATCCCGAGTCAGCTATATCAAGTTCAAAAGGTTCCCTTGGAGTAGGTTCTCCATTGACATAAAATCCCACATTTGAAACATCAAAGTGTTCAAACATGAAGGGATTCTTTGAAAAGTTTCCAGTGTAAGATTCTGATTTAACCATACCAATCACGAGTCGGCTTGGAACTTCTCCTTGCCATATGTCTTGAAGTGTGTCACCATAGGAGTGTTGTGGAAAATTATAGGTTCTGATATCAGTCCTTTGAAAGGGATACTTTCCTTCAGTGATTTCTAAACCAGCATTATGACCCATCATAACTTCAGGTGTTACAGCAACCTTACATACATTCATGTAGATATCTTCTATTTTCAGTTTACAAGGTATACCTTCAGGGTGACTGATGATTCTAAATTCATCTCTTGTAGGCCATAATTTAATATCAACATCAACACTGTTCAGAATCAAACGATCTTGGTTACATATATCAGCCATAAGAGGTCCCATAAATTCCACATAATTCACACCTTGAAACCAGTTTGCTCTTGCTTTTAAACCATGGTTAAAAGGATGTTTGTTAGGACTTGTCTGTTCAAAATTACCGGATTCTCCAGAAAATCCAATGGCACTTAACTGTATCTTCTTGGCATTCTCACCGTAATTTAATAGATTTTCAATGAGAGCTTTGTACATGTAATTTGTTCCAGAGGTACTAACTAATGTGTGATTTAGTTTTACATCCACACTAGACCACATACTATGGAGAATCATGTCAATGGGTATCCCCGTTTCTTCCTCAGCAAAATCACTCCCATCTTCTTTTTCAATAGCAATTTTAACATACAATTCACTTCGACCAAGATCTACATATTGTGTACCATTCCCTGGAATATTAAATTGTACAGAAGAGTATCCTCCCTGACTGATAAATGACGGACGATATTCGACCCATGATATTTTTTCTTCACCAGCATTTATAGGAGGAGTTGAGAAAAGGGCTACATCTTCAGTATGGATTGTTGCAGGTGTGTAATTATCTCGTGAAGCCATTATCGAAATACGTCACGACGTGTTATCTTTTTCTTGCCTGTGGACTTTTTCTTTTTGGCTACAGTTTTCTTCTTTCTCTTTGGAGACTTTTTCTTTGAGACAGACCTTACTGTATGATGACTACTTGCCTTTCTGTGCTTAGGATGAGATGTTGATCTTTTTATAGTTCTTTTATGACCTTGACTTGCAATTCTGCTTTGAGCTTGTGCAAGTCCTTGAGCAACTGGAGTTATCATTGTAGGATTGCCAGAACCTGTTTGTCATACTTTGTATACAATTTTACCATGTCTTGAGTTTCCCAAACCTCTACCCCTTTGATTGATCATATAAATATCATCCAAAGGAACCTTTCCTCTAGCCATTGCTCTAAAATGCTCCTTCCATTTTTCTACACTTGTAGTCATCTTGATTACTTCTTAGGAATAAAAAGAAGTGTACAGTTCAACTCGTTACCCTCTACTGAGACAACTACTCCATTTTCATCAGCTATATACAATCTGATACTGCTAATTGATGGCCTCATGACACGTAACCATATCACATGATCTATAGACTTATTCACAATTCCATTTTTCAAATTTCTATTTATGAATCGAAGTACAGGTATTCTCAGGTCACCTACAGTAGATTCCTCACATATGTCACAACACAAATATAAAGGTTCTTTAAAACCTGAAAGTACTTTTCCAGTCATCTCAATCACTCCGCATCCATAACCTTCAACTTCTAAGGTAATGGGTAATTCAGTGGTGGTATCTCCGTCAGTAGTAAGATATACAGCATTCATTTTTGTAACGGTTGAATGTTACTAGCAGGAATCCAGGAATCAAATCTCTTAGACCAACCTTTCCACCTGACCAAGACCTCCTTGTTTTTTCCTCTACCTCTGTACTTTATAATATGATCAATTTTGAAAAGATCTTCATCACTTCCTTCCACTTTTTGTAACTCCTTCTGATAGAATGTTCCTTGAACTGGAGTATTATACCAATCAACCACTTTATATATGGGTTGCTCTTGTCTCATAAATCTTCGACTCACTTTAAATATCTCAGCAGTCCACTTTGTATCATACTCTCTCTGAAAAGGTGTACGTTGGTGAGAGATCCGAACTCTGTCTCCAACATCAAATGCATAGGGATTTCTTGCTCTCTTTTTCACTTTTCTGACATATTCTTCTTTAGGCCAATACATCTGCCACCACAATCTATTCTCATTGGTTTTATTCACATTTACAGGTTCCGATCGAATACCCGAATGCCAAGTGTTATTATAAGACTCTACTAGCTTGGGTAGGTCATCTATATACCTAGAAGAGTTTTTCTCTATCATATATCTATACAGTTTTGATTTTATTGTCTTTATAAATCGTTCAACATAATTGGCTTGTTTTTCACTGTGAGTTGTGAAGTGAACAATATTCTTTGTTTTCAAATAATTTTGAAATTCCTTTGAAGTGAAATCTTTTGCAGCATCTGTCCGTAATCTTCGTGGTATTATACCTTCAGACAAAATCTTGTCAAAAGCTTGAACAATTTTTTATGCCGTCTTGTCTTTCAAAGGTTCAACCCAAGCATAATGACTGAAGATATCAATGACTGCCAGTAGATATTTGTAACCATCATTATCTTCAGTGTAAGGAATGAAAGAGGCTAAATCTGCATCAAATTGATCATCAATACCTTTCACAATGACTCTTCCTCTTTGAAAATTTCTCTTTACTCCCTTGTTTCTACTGTAAGATTCTTTCTTTTGGATCCATTTCTTTATTTGTGAATGTGAAATCTTATATTTTCCTTCACTCTTGACAATTTTGTACAATCTTAAAGGACTTTCAAAACTAGCTGGATGAGCCGGATCAAAGTAGATCTTTTCTAAATACTTTTCCCAGTTACTCATGATGATGTTGATGATAGTAATGACAGTTAATTATCGATACATTTATTTATTAAGTTTTCCTGGAGGTCTCCATGAATCATCAGTTTTTTGCATAATGTCTTTCATGATGGCTCTTCCCATTTTGTTTACCACTATAAACTTGGGTACATTCAAATTACTCAAAGCATGGTAAAATATCTTGATACCTTTTGGTTTTGATTTACTCTTACTTATAGCATGTTTTATAAGAGTCATTATATTAGATTTTGACACAGTTTTATCTTTGTACTGAAATTCCCCTTTCTTATTCCACTTTATAGCATCACTTCTTTTCATGTACCTTAACAAAGAAAGAGCTCTCTCCTTGTAAAGAGAAGGTAACTTGTTGATATGTTTAATCAATTTCCCATTCTGTTTCTCTGTTTTCTGTTGCACTATTTTGTGAGGAGGATTCAGTGGAGGATTCTGCAAAGGATTCTGTGAAGGATTCTGGGGACGATTCACTGTCACTACTTGTTTCTTGTCTTTGGAGTTTTTGTCCTTTACTTTTTCCCACTCTTCTTGTGGTACTAGAACTAGCTTTTGCATGTAATTCATGGTCTAAGGCAATTTGGATTAAGTGTGACACCACTGAATAATTTTTAACCAGTTGTGTCTTACTCACTTTTCCCTTCCCTAAATTGCGGATGAAAGTTTTATGCCTCTGTAGTGTTTTAAATTGTTGAGCATTCAAAGGTATCACTTCATTCAGAATATTACAAGCAATTTCTTTTAATAGGTTATACTGTTGTTTGTCAATAAATTTCAATATAGAAGTGTTCTGTTTTTTGTTTGTGCCTTTGGCTAATAATTGTAAAAAGTATTGGTCCATGACAACCTTTCAGGTCAACTTCTCTCACTCAAATGAATTTGTATTCAGGTTGTTATTTTCTCATATAGCACACAGTCTCTTCTCCAGGAAAGATATTTGTTCTCAATTTCAATTCTCTTGGTGATTTTGGGTCACAATCAACCACCAAGTAACCATGAAGAGTTGAAGTGGCATCTTCATAAGCTTCCATAAATGCTTTTGAATTACAAGGGTATAACTGTTTTCCTAAATTGAGAGCTTGTGACTCATCTCTTTTATTAGCAAATATTACTAAAATGTGTGTGTTTATGTTTATGGTTCTTGAACAAGGACCCTGTGCAAAAATGTTTTGGGTCAAAAAGATGGCTGAAATATTGTAGTGATGACAATACTTGGTAAACAGATTTTGAGTTTCAACACTCTTTACTATTTGCTCCATTAGATCATCTAGTACAATCACATGAAAATTACCATCCTGTAAACTCTTTACTTTTTCAAAACTTGGTAGTCCCTCATGAAATTCTAAATTTGGAATTTGCATAGTTTCAAAATAATCTTGATAAACACCATAACAATACAGTACTGATGTAACAGGTTGTGTGAACATGTTGTAAGTTAATAATTTATGAGTCCAATATGTTTTACCAGAGCCTGTGGGTCCTGATATCATTATAGGACTTCCAGCTTGAAAAGGTACTAGTGATGTATCCATGGTTAATGTTTAGTGTTAACTGAATTAAAACTGTCAAACATATCTTTTAAATGAAACAAACAATCATTTTTAGGCATAATATTTATTACAATCATTTTTAGGCATAATACAATTTTAAAAAACTACAAAAATCTAAAAAACTACACTATAAGGAGATAGTATTAGGTGATGCTGATACCTCAGGCTAGAAGTTACTGGGAGATGCTATGATGCTGGGAGTTACTTTACTGCTTGAGTGACTCCAAACTGTGAGATGCTGGGAGTTATTTCTAAAATCTATAGCCATAAGGAACAGTAGTTAAATCAGGTAATATTCTTCTCTTGTCATACACAACTCCATAGTGTTTACACACCACTCTGTTATACACCTGGGGATTATGTTTATCTCTTCTCAATTCTGTTTTCACAGTGATTAACTCTTGAGGGTTATTGTATAGCCAGTCATACAGTGACTTTTTCATACTCTCAAAATTGAGAATCAAAGAGGACTTGTAATTGAGAGAAAATCCTCTCACTTTGCATGCAATTTGTCCAGTGTTAACCCTATAGGCATAATTCTTTGGACCACAACTTACAAATTCCACTATCCAATGTCCCTCACAATTCACAGTTTTACATCCCAATTCCTTACAAGTCAACTCACTAGTCAGGTCACCTAGATATTCTCCAAGAGGTGGTATGTATTCATTTGGATTCTTGACAGAAAATATGATAGAATCTGTGTCATGATACAAAACTCTGTCACCTAACTTTTGCATTACTGACCATAATTTCAGTCTAGCCCATGAAGTGCAAAAGGATGCAATGGTTACATTAGTGTTTACTGACTGTGGTTCAAAGTCTGGTGTATTACTGAACTCAACTTCAATTACATTGTCATTCATGATGTGAAAGTCTGATATCTCTTTACTAGGATCTGTAAATAGATTGTAAAGAGTTCCTACATCAGTGACAAACTGGGTCTTCTTCATGTTTGTATTCTGACCAAATTTACCATAGAATGAATTTTTTGATTTGATTTGATTTATTGTTCTCTTGGTACGTACATAATATAATATAATTTTTAGCTTAGTAACGTGTCGTTATAATTTAGCCGGTGTACAAAGAAAACTGGCACTCGTTGAGCGTGAGCTGTCCGACACATCGGTACGAGTGCCACCAGTACTTGTTTTATGTTAATGTTAATGTTTCTGTTTTTATATAATAAGAAATAAGAATTAACTTAAAAACACTTCAACGGATATTATATGACAAAACAAAAAGTTCGCACAATTTTAAGTGTACATGTACATTTTAATAAAGATCGGATTTTTACACAAGCATCGTGTAGTTCGGTTTATTCGACCAACTGTGGCGTAAACGTGTTGACTTTTAAGTCGATATTATATATAGACTGCTTCTAAGTTCTTGTGATAAATACGGTTAGATAATTTAAGTAAATTATCGTCTTAACAGAACTTCGGTGCGCGTTCGGTGACACTACACTTATATCCATTTGATATATATACATAACATAATACGAGTGGCGGATTATATAATAAACATTGGAGACCAGTCTGTTTGCTGTCTCACAACTTTGAAAACATTCGTGGCGACTTACAATTTTAAGGTCATGTTTTGACTTACAATTCACAATAGTCGTTTTTAACGTGGTATAATATTTGCGTACTCTACAAAGGATAGGAGCGTAAGGTAATTACTTCTTGAATAATGTCATAAATAAAGCATTATTAATTTCATGTTTAGGACAATTATCCATGCTTAAGTTCTAACATCTATTGTATAAATACAACCTTCCACAAGTAGATGATATCATTTTCAATTATCACGGTTGACTTTTAATACAATAGTCTTAGGTGTCAGTGTCATACTGTCCTTTGTGCTATTGTTACTTTCGTACGGTATCTATACACATTTAGTTTCACTCTTGAGTAGCAGAGAGTAAATTCAAATCAACGCGTATACTTGTAGTGTGGTCAGATAAAAAATGAGTAATCGATGTCGGTGTTTCCGCTTAATGGTAATTATCAATTCAAGTGATGCGTGTTGACTTACAATTCTAAATTATAACCTGTGTGCGTTATGGCTGTGTCGCCTTACAATATTACGGTTAAACATCCTTCTATTCACTTGTGATTAAGCGCCAGCTTCATGACTTTTAATGTATGTATTCGTCATGGCTCAAGTAATTAGTTCAAAGGACAACTGGCTAACACAGATATACGACATGTTGAAACGTCGTGTCGACTTTCAATTCTATTGTTAATCATACAAATATAAATACATCGTAAGTTCTTTGTTATAGTATACACTGAATTGTTGACTTTTAAAGTTATAGTTCGGCTAATATACTGGCGATGCTGGCCTACATCCTTTCTTCTTGTGACGGCGCAATTGTTCCGGGTGTTGGAATAATTGCTGGCACACCAAACATCTATGTCTCGGCGGCCTATGACTGTTCAGGTGGATCTGGAAATTGTGTATTTTCCAGCTCTCGTATGTACACTTAGTACATCTAAGTGGTTTTACACGATTGTGATCGTTGACGTGTCGGAGCAAGTCACTTTTCCATTTGAATGAATCACCGCACTTGCTGGCATGGCACACATGGTATCTTAGTTTTTTGTGTATCGTTTTGTGTGAGTCTAGTTCACTTTGAAATCTAAAGGTCTTCGGACACTTTCCACACTTATAGTCATGAGAGTCGTGCTCGTACACATGCCTCTGGAGGCTTACAGGTGTCAGAAATGTTTTCCCACATTTCAGACAATCCCCGTTAAATTTGTGTTTTTGTTTATAATGAGCGTTCAGTGTTTTGATATCCGAGCATCGAGTTTGACACATCATGCACACAAATGATCGATGTCTTGTTGTCTTCTTCAGACCGAAGTAGGTAAACTTGAATACACCGTTTGTCGAGTTGTCGTTTTGTTTACGTTTATCCGCGTGCTTTTCCACGTTCTCTATCTTTACCTGTGACCTGGTATAGGTTGCGGGTGTAGAGCTTTTGGCAGCTCGTTGTTCTGATTTTTTGGCTTGCTTTCTTTTAGGAGAGGTACGTTTTCCCGTTTTAACCTTAACGAATTCTGTAATCTCGGAGTCAGACGAGTCTTCTCCGGAAGAAGACGAGCTACCGCTGGGGTCGCTTCCCGATGGGACATACTCCTCATCTGTCTCTGCGGTTTTACGAGCTCGTTTCGTCTGCTTACCATGTCCTTTATATAGCGGCGGTTTGAGGCTTTGGTCAGGCTTTTTCCTTTTATGTCCACTCTTTTTATCGTTCGTTTGTGATGAGCGTCTTTTTGCAGTTTCGATCGGCTTATTTCGTGCATAGTCTGCTGCCGAGGTTGATGTAGCCGAGTTTGCGTTAAGATCTTTACTATTTTTATCTTGCATATCAGCAAGATCCTTTTCTGTTATAGGCTGTACAGAGTCAGGGAGCTCTTGTATTGCTCGATTAAGATCCAGAGTTGGAGTGTCAGCGGGAACTGTGATGTCAATTACTTCGATTTTTCCTGTTTCAGAGTTTAATATCTC
Organism: Haplosyllis leylae; assembly: GCA_038406175.1. Lineage (NCBI taxonomy): Eukaryota > Metazoa > Annelida > Polychaeta > Phyllodocida > Syllidae > Haplosyllis > Haplosyllis leylae. The sequence goes on from JBCAUG010339943.1 coordinate 9,780, forward strand.
CATAGTTCCTATGACAATATATTTGTCAGCAGGTGATTGGTCTTTGTTTTCTGCTGTTCTTGACTGACATTTAATAGTCACATCATTCGCTTCATGTGTTGTCTTGTAATTGTCAATACCATCACGTTTTGACACACAACTGTCAGTGTTCATAGAAGTTCCAGCCATCGGTGTTGACTCGCAATTTGAGGTTTCACGGTCGTCACAGTTGTTAAGTTCAGTATGTGATGCCTTACAATTTTGTGTATCATCGGTGTCGGAGTTCATCTCGTAATTGTCTGTGTCGCCATCATATTCCAGATCAGATGGTGCTGCTTTATCTACCTGTTTTGACTCATAGTGGCGCATCATTTCGTTGTCATCTATCATGATACAGCCACTTCTATCAATACTAGCATTGTCATTAACTTGTCGATTTTCATCGGCAGTGTGTATCTTTCCGTCACAATGTTCTGGTTCACTAATACCTAGACAAAGATGTTCTCCGTTTACAGTCACACAGCTACCTGTGGTAGTAATAGCGATAGTTTTACCTTTGGGTGTACTGAGATCGAGTGGCAGATCATCTGTAGTTTGGCGTTTACCCCGTTTCTTTGTTGGGCTGCTTCTTAATCCAAGTGCTTCGTATAGTGCCTGGGGGAAGTACGGAGCTATTGCATGTTCCCGTGGTAGTATATGCATGCGCTTTGAGTACAGGATAAAGTTTTTGCGTCCTACATACGCCATATGTACTTCACAAAAGTTGCTGATAACTTCGTGCTGCGTCAAGTCCTCATCTATTGTTGTCCACTGACCATCTACGTAATCGATGCATACATGTATCCGTAGCATGAGGGCTAGTGTGTAGATCAATAATTCGTCACCTCGATATTCTCCGTAATAAATCATTGATCGCCAGCGCATGAAATTACAACCCTTTGGTTCGAAAGAGCCTTTCACGGCTTCACTCAGAAGGCGTCTGTTCTTCAGAGAGAACACGGCAAACTCTTCCCTGAGCTCTTCTATAGGTTTTAACGTGTAGTAAGAGAAGGCACTGAATATTTGGTCATCATTATTATAACCGTGAATCTGCACTACGTTGTTGTACCTAAAGCATTCTTCGTACCTTATGTCTGTTAGTACTATTTTACGTCTCTCCACGATGCGCGTCACCCGATTGACATAGGGTAACCTTATACCATTACTAACAATGAAGTTTGCCATGATTTATCGCCGGTTTGTTCGTTTGCCGGTTGTCTTTGCCGAGCGCGTGCTTTTCAATTGCAAGTCATGACGTGCCTTTTTTACACCGCGGGTTCATTGCGTATTAAGTGTGTTGCATTGCAATTTGAAGTCTACTCGTGTTGACTTGTAATTGTTAGGTATTGTGTCTTTTGAATCTTTGGACTATCTAATTTTGTTTTTATATCCAACTATTCCATTCTCATATGTGTTGACTTATAATAACCGCTATTAGAAATCATTCAATAGATACGATTTGCACCTTTTACTAAACATTTTAAGGTGTTTGCTTTTTATTATTTCTAATGGTAATTTTGTAAAACATGTGCTTGATTTTACTAAGAAGCTTCGGTTAAACACTCTGCCCTGATGGGGTAATATATTGGGCAGTCCCTTTAATCTAGTATTGTATTTATGAGTCTTTTTCACAGATTTCTTTCCAATTGTCTCAAAGACGGATTTTACTGCTAAGGGTGATAAATCGTTTTTAATTTTATAAGCTATTTTACAGTGCTCGAGAGTCACTAGTTTGTCAATACTTAAGATTTTATATTTTCTATAAAGTGCTTCAGTAGGTGCGCGTGGGCCTTTGCCGGCTACCCATCTTATGCATTTTCTTTGTATTACATTTATCATGTTGATCTGTTTCTGGTCCAGATGCCCACCCCATGCTCCTATAGAATAATTCAAATGGCTCATTATATGTGCATTGAATATTAATAGTTTGGTTGTTTCATCAAATAAATTTTGGACTAACTGTAACATTTTCGAGTTGATCTGGAGTTTGTTGTAGATTCTATTGAAATGGATGTTCCAATTGAGTTTATCATCTAAATTGACTCCTAGGAATTTACAATTGGACACGTAGGGTAATATAAATCCATTTAGTTCAAGAGGTGGATATGTTTCATTATCAAAAACCATACAAGCTGTTTTAGTAATATTCAATGACAGTTTGTTTGCATTGAACCAGTCACTGAGTTTTTCTAAGTCATTACTTATACAGTGGGTTAGATAGTTTTTATTTCTATGAGAAAAGTAGGCTGTTGTATCATCAGCAAATAATATTAGTTTGCAATGTTCTACAACACTGTATATGTCATTGCTAAAAAGGATGAATAAGAGGGGACCAAGATTGGACCCCTGTGGGCATCCATAGGTGATATCATACAGATCCGAATGCGTTATTTCCTTTGACGATGCGGTTCTACATTTTACCTTAATTTTTCTTCCTTCTAGGTAACTTTTAAACCAATTGTTGCTTATTCCTCTGATACCATATATGTCAAGTTTTTGTAGTAATATCTCATGACTCAAAGTATCGAATGCTTTAGAAAGGTCAAGGAATATACTAATCATATGGTGACCTAATTCTTTTTCTTTGATGATCTCACTAGTGAGTTCGAGTATAGCATCCTGGCAGGATCTGTTTTTCCTAAATCCATATTGGCTTTTATACAAGAGAGCATGGTGTTCTATGAATTTATAAAGTCTATTATAGACAATTTTCTCTAATATTTTTGATAGTGTTAATAGTAACGAAATAGGTCTATAATTACTTGTTTCAAATTGTGATTTGTTTTTATATAATGGACAGACATCTGCGAATTTCATTGGATCTGGAAAAATTCCTTGTTCCAGGGATGCATTAAAGATATGACATAGTGGTGATAGCAGAGATGGTCCAATTTTTTTTAGTAGAACATTGCTAATATTATCATATCCTGCACTGTTTTTCATGGGCAACTGGTTAACGATTTTGTTAATTTCATATGTCGAGCAGGGGGTGAGATATAGTGTTTGTGTACTTCTATTCATACGGTTTAAGTATGTGTTGACTCCTAATTTCGAGTCTGGAATTTTGTTAGCATAATCTTTACCTACATTGGCAAAATATTTTGCGAAGGCATTTGCTATTTTTTTAGGATTATATTCATCGATTATGTCGATTTTTAAATAATCTATACAACTAGTTTTGTCGGTTGTCTTATGTATTACTTGATTTATAGTGTGCCAAAGTTTTCTCACATTTTGTGTTGACTTTACACACTGGTTTTGATAATAGCTTAGTTTTGCTTGTCGTTTAGCTTTGTTGTACGTGTTGCGATAATTTTTATACAACAGGTGGTCCCTCTCAGTAGCGTATGACATGTTAGCGAACCTCGCTAGTCTATTCTTTTCGTTCATTGATTGTCTTAATGCATCAGTCATCCACGGTTCTACTATACGTTTATGCGCTGAAATTCTGACCTGTTTTATGGGTGCATGTTTGTTCATGATTGAATCTAAATAAACTGTCATAAGGGTAAATGCTTTTGATGGGTCCCTTTCTAACAATATATTGTGTTGCCACGTAATGTCTTCCAGATCGCTGTTTATTCTATTTATTTTGGTCTCAGTTAAGTTTCGAGCTTTGAAAATAAGTGCTTCCTTTTTTGTATGACTTGCATTTTTGAGTAATGTGAAGCACGGTAAGTGATCTGATATCGCTACTTCTATTATTCCTGATTCATAATTGGTTTGCATTCCATTTGACAAGTATATATTATCTATTAGTGTGGCAGTGTTTTTATTTATTCTAGTGGGTCTAGTTATACTAGGTAGCATGTTATGTTTACTATTTATATCAAGCATTATCTGTGTATTCTGGTGTAGGTGATTTTTCAGCAAGTCTAAATTCTGGTCTATACCAATTATAATTTCTTTGGTATTCTCCTCCTGCAATTTCTGAAGTAGGAGTTCATACTCACGTAGGAATGTTTTTTGTTCTGTGTTCGGTGGCCTATAGAGCGAGCCCATTATGATGGGATGCTTATTATTCTTTGATTTTAGCTCTACAAAGAAGTGCTCAAAAGAGTTGTATTCCATTTCATTTAGATCTGTTCTTATTCGATATTTTAATTCGGATTTCAGAAGTATGCCAACACCTCCCCCCTTTTTATTCACCCTATTTTTGCCAACATATGTATATCCACTTATTTTGAACATTTTTTCCTTTATATCATTAAGGAATGTTTCACAGAGTAACCAAGCATCTATAGAACTATTTTGTTTATGCATTTTATATATTATTTCTTTCATTTCGCTTCTTTTGGAATAGAGCCCACAGATATTGTGCTGAAGCACTAGTAGATTATTTTTACCTTTATTGAGATCTTTTAGATCGTCTATATACCGATAGTCACAGAGATCATTCCATAGCATGTCTCTTCCAGAGTGGTATTCAATTGGTCTATTTAAATTATCAAATAGGGGCTGTGGATCCTCTTTAGAGAAACACATTACAGATCCCTATGTAGGCTACCGATCTTACTTTAGAGTATTTCGAATTCTCATTACTTACATAGTTCAATAAACAGTTCACACACACACACATGTTAATATACATACAGTCTAAATATTCAGACCATAGCACATACATCTTTCTGATGCACATGGAGTAGTTGGATGTTAGGCTCAAATAATCGTAAATATAAGGAATTTTGTAATTATTACCTACAATTAGGAATCAGTATTGAGATTATGACTTACTGTTTTACCGTATATACGGTGTTCACTTGCAATCTTAGGGTAACAGTATTGACTTACAATTTTCCGGTAGCACATAGTCGGCCAGTGTCAGTTAGTATGTTGACTAGTAATTCCAAGCTTCACGTTAGGGTGTTGCCTTACAGTTTAGAGTTGACACGTAATTTTGTGTTGACTCATGTTGCCGTGATAGTCATATATGTGTTCACTTGCAAGTTTCAGGTCGTAACGACAGTTAAATCCAACGTGATATTCCTTGTAATTATATATGGTTGCAAAGTTTCAGGTCGTAACGACAGTTAAATCCAACGCGATATGACTTGTAATTATATATGGTTGCAAGGTCACTATGCGAAGTCATCGAATCATCAATGGGAAGTTATAGGTGGTGACTCATAATGTCATATGTTTTGCCGTATGTCCATTAGTATACTGGACATAATACCACGTTTAGTCTCTCCAGCTCCTTTCCAGGCGTTCTTGTCCAATGCATTGGATTTATGTAATGCGACTCCTGATCCCCACAATGTGTCGAAGGTTCCCTCCACAATTGTCTTGTTGTCTGTGGACAGTAGAGATTCTCGTAAGGCTATATTTTGTACAAATTTAGCCGTGATACCAGGGGTCACCAACTCGAGAGCTTTCGATGCCCATACCTCTTTGTTAAAAGTTTTAATCTCTCTGCCTAATTGCTTACAAGCCCGGGGGTTGTTTACTTCCATTATTTTGTCTGCTGTAGCGTTATCTTTGAAAAGTGTCGCTTTGGTATGTTGTATGTATTGTTCACTGCTGGTATAGGTTCTGTCGTCTAAAGTAAAATTGCATTGGTAGAAATTGGAAAACGGATGATGCTCGCCGAAATAACAAATTGTGGATTCATCTTCTTTCTGACAGGAGTTTTTTGGGTTAAGTTCCGATGGTAGATCATCGAGAGTGGAGACAGTATAGGTTTTTCCACGTATCACTAGTTTGTCCAGTTCCAGTTTACATTTTTTCTTGTAGGTTTCCATACTGTTCGCCAGTTTGTAGATTGGTCTTAGTTTGTTACGGGCAGCCTGGACTTCATCTGTATAGTATTCGTCAATGTAGACTCCTGTGAGCTTTCTTTTGTGTTGCAGCATATTGTCTCGGTGTGCCTTCATGGCAAATTCCACTTTGCAGGGTCGGGGTTTGTTAACGTTATATTTTCCAATTCTTATTATCGAGTTGATCGGAAGACTGTTCATTATGTTTTTACCTTCTTGCTCGTTTATTACGCATGTTGTTTTCCATGTTTTCTCATTAAACTCACGTCTGGTTTTATTGGGGTCGTTCCATTCCACTTCTGGTATACCGTTTACTATTACAGTTCGGTCTCTTCTGTCTTTTTCCAGGCTTTGTAGTCGTTGCTTCATTTCTGTATTTTCAATTCTTAACAGTTGCATCTCTTCTTCTAGATGTTGTAGTTTGGTAGGTACTTCCTTTACTGTGTTGAAGTCTGTTTCAAGTTGTTGGATACGAGGCAAGGTGCTATTCAGGCTTTCAGTATTTTTGTTGATGGAATTTTTGATGGTTTTCTCTGTTTCATGTAGTTCATGTCTCATTTGTTTCATTTCATACTTCACTAGTCGTTTGAGCTCCTTTACCGCCAGGATCAGCTCCTTCATGTCCATACTTTCCTCCGCTTCGGATTCGTAATCTGTTTCCATTTCTTCCCCAGTGTCATATCCTCGAACATCACTTTTGTTTCCATTTTCTATTGTATTTTCCCCTTTTTCTTCTTTTTCGTTTTCATTTTTTGAATTGTCCATAGCTGGCTTCTTGGTGGGTTTTTCAGTGGAGTTTGGCGTGAGAGAGGCTGCAGATCTTTTCTGGCTCGCGTCAGTAGGTGTTAGAGGCAATTGAACTGTTGCAAAGTTCGTTATGGATGGTTGACCCTTCAGTGTTGATTTATCTTTGTCTTTATCTTTATTGTCTTTAGAGCTGCATGAGGCATTCGCATTCGCATTATTTGTTGGCATTGTTCCTTTTGCATTCTCACCTTTCTTTGACGTACTAGTAGTTCGTTTTGGTTTTATCTTCTTTTTTTCTTCTGTCGTTCCCGCCATTTTCAAGTGTGTTTACTTTCAATTTTGCGCTATTGTTTCTCTTTGTAAGTTACGTTTTGACTTATAATTACGAGTCTGTGTGTTGACTTTAAATTGATTTGCCTTTTCTGTTGGTGTCGACTTATAATACCTTTGTCTATTGTGTCATAGCTGTCATGTCTGTCTTGCCGGACGATAATATGTTCATTTAGTGTTGTATATTTTCTTTCTCAAATTATTCCTTTTTTATGTGATCCAGCATCGTATTGTTCTTATCCAGTGTGATCCTTATATATTCATAGTTGTTATTCTCTATTCTCTATTCGTATTCGTATTGGCCTAATACATCCTTTAAGCTAATAATTTAGCTCTTCATGCGGATACGCATACACATGCCGCCTTGTTGTAATCAGAAGTGATTATGAAATGCCACGATGTT
>JBCAUG010340054.1:0-17033 GCA_038406175.1 Haplosyllis leylae
CCCCCCCCCCCCCCCCCCCCCCCCCCCCCCCCCCCCCCCCCCCCCCCCCCCCCCCCCCCCCCCCCCCCACCACCCTATTCCAAGAGTGTAAGTCATCCAAAGTACGTCTTTCCCTGTGTTGTTTGGTTGCACCTTCTTGTTTTACATGACATGCCATGGCATAATAAAAGCTCACAATTCAATAAATGAGAGGGAAAACATCATTTCCAGCCTGCTGCGGGTGAGCGTCAACTCCTCGTTGAGTAAGGCCAAAACGAATAATACTGTATATGATGTAGTTTTATAAGCCCTTGACCCTGTAGAAGTTCCCTTGCCAAAACCAATACAATATGAACTAAATGTTTATTCTGTACATTCAGAAGACAAGTAGAAATGGGAAAATAGTTCCCAACATACTTGTAATGGCCAAAAAATATTCCAAACCAAGATGTATGTAACTGACCAAGTGATACCGAAAGCTTTAACACAAATATAAGCAGTCACCCACCAATCTTCATGCTAATTCCTGAATCACGTTAGTATGTAGATCCTATCAGGCATACTCTTCTTGTACTGACATGGCCCTTCTTCCCGAAAACAGAAACTACACAAAATCTAAATTACAATACCACCGTTTTCTCATCGAGAACAAAACAAATGGGAACTTGATATTTGGGTATACTGTTTTCACACACTGCGATTCATTCTAATTAAAGTTCAATGTAATCATTTCATTAAAAATCCGATGAAATCGTTTAAGAGCATTTGCTCTTAATAAGGGAGCTATTTCAACTAGTATCGGGATCAAAGGACTGAACTTAACCGCATGAACATGTTCATTTCCAAATACTACAATACCTGATCAGATTATGCGGTTGTCAGCTTTTGAAAATAAAAGGAAGTGACCAAGAGCATACTTATAAAATAAGATGCTGATATTAACGCACAAACTGTGATTTCAGTTTTATGTAACCCATGCATTAATTCTCAACTACTGGATTCAATGTTATCCTTTTAATATATTAATTCATGTGTCAAACATCTTTCTTAAGAAACGAATAGAAAATACTGTAAGAACTAACAATAAGTAAGGACTAAATCTCCTTTCAATGCAGCTAATAAGCAAGATATATGATCAGAATAATAATAATAGCCAATAGTATATTTATAATTCAATTCACGCACAACAAATCAATACAACTTGTTTCAGTAAATCCCTCGCAGCGTGAAGTTTCTTTGGTCAGAATGCATTTTTTTTTTTTTTTTTTGGAATAATCGCTCACAGCATGACTCAACTTAATTGCTATTAGTACAAACAACAAAGACAGACATTTTAACAATAACATCATGTATTTCAATTAGCCATGACGCCTTGCAAAAGGCAAAAGCAAGTGGTGACCGCTGTTGGCAAAATGTACTAAATCATCAACAATTAAAGTTACTTGTTACTTTCCATGAAAATGAAGGTGTATATTCACAAGACCTTGCAATTTAGAGAAATCGAAGCCAGCAGCCATTGGAACATGAACATCAAGACCTTTTGACGAATCTACAACACTGTCATGACCATGGCCTTCACCTTTGTCAGAAATTTCCTCCTTTTTTTCTCAATTATTACCTCTCTTTCTAACATTTTAGACTGGGAACTTCTAATTTCCTGCATTTCATGCAGCAGTACAGCCAACATGTCAGACACCTGTTTTTTCATTTGCAAATTAGATTTGTTATACCCCATAATTGCTTCACTTTTATGACCAGTTTGTTCCTTTATTAAATGAGGATCAACCCCTTTCTGAAAGAGGCATGTGCAAGTAGTTTTTCTAGTACTGTGATTTCTAAATACACCATAAATACCAGCCTTGGCCATCATCTTTTGAATGTACTTGGCAATAGTGTTTTTAACTACAGGTCTATTTGTAAACCAATAATCTGATCCTGGCTGCCACTGATTATCAGTCTGAACATAGAATTTACACCAAGAATGTGTTGCAGGTGGAGCCAGAAAAAAATATTTCCTGAAGATCTTGACAAAGCATCTTGATCTGAACCCACTACAGAATGCATAAGAAACATGAGGAGATGCCTTACCTCTATCAGATATTCCCCCCTGCCTTGTCTTGCTTTGAAACTCATGATAAACTAAAGCGTCCTTGCCATCAATTTTTACAATGTTAATCTGACAGTCCGGGTACCTCCTTAAGTCATGCTGTTCCTTCAAACCTCATAACACGAAACAAACTCCAATAAAAAAAAACCACTGTGCTTCTTAGTTTATCAGGTGAATCCTCCCCCAAAATGCCTTTGCTTCATAATATTCCTTATGTTCTTCACTTATATACTGTCTCTCAGGTCGTCCAGGTACTCCTTCTGCAGCACATTCTTTCATTAAATTGTCTAAAGTGCTTCTTATCTCACGAAAAGCACCAGACATTAGTTTATTTTCAAACTGATGTTCTCTCTCCAAATACATAAGTCCTTGTTACAAATCATACAAAGAAGTTCCTGGGTACTGATCTCGTGAATCGGTGTGATCAGTCAATTATTTTGAGTCCAGGTTGCAGTGGACATGGCAGTGTATCTGTCCTCTCAAAGCACACCATCATTCGTTTGCCCCAATAGCCCATCTCATTTTTGCTTTTGAAGACTCTTGGATGCTGTGAAATAGCATAAATTCGATGTAATGTTAGTGAAAAACAATGTGAATGATAGACTGATTTCAAGGTCTAAACATTGCTTTCGCACCAAAAATTCTTTTTTTAACTTTCACATGTATACATTTATAAAAACAACACAATACATACCCACCTCCTTTTTGCAAACTCTTCCATCTCTATCAGTCCTAGAAGGGTTCAGGAACTGTATATTAGCATCATCTTGCCTGACTTTTCGGTCCGCTGGCCTTTGCACAGAAAGTGGTTGGAAAATTCCAAAGGAATTTTTCCGTGCAACTACATCTCCTTTCCTTTCCAACCAGCCTCATTCCGAAGTGATGCTAAGTGGCTGTGAGCCAATCAAAAGGCTCCAATGAGATCACATGACAATAACAATAATTTGAGGAAGAAGGTGACTGACACATTTACTGATTATTTGTCATTCTTTGCACACAAATTTAAGGTACTTAAGAGTGATTGTAAAAACATGAAACTTACATTAATATTCCTCTCTGACAATGCCATAGAATATGAAATATAACCACTAGATGATACATCACCTCCTTGACTCACAGATTGAACCGATTCTCCATGGGACAGCTGGAAGACCTTGTCATCAAAATTCAAAATTTGTGAAATATTATTGCTTAGAGCCCTTGCTCAATCCAGCAATAACCTGAAGTTACTTTCAGGATCAATTGGCTCATCATCAGAACTAATTGATTGAATTTCACTTTCATGACTTTCTTGTGTAAGGCCAGCCAAAGAATAATTGCTGTCATACCAAGAAGCCATTACCAGGAGCAAAGCAATAAATAGCATGTTATCCATCTGAAATGCACACACAGAATGATAAAATCATGCCCTTCAAAAGTCAACGAGGTCACCTGAGTAAAAAGATACAGATCAACTGATCAAATGGTCAACCAAGGTGGGAACGCAATGAAGCATGACCATCAATTCATGGAGTTGCGTGAGTGATTTTCTTTCATTTATTTCTATTATGCAAACTAAACTTTCTAATAGCAATTAAATGGATGGGATTTACAAAAAATAATCACCCTGTGTCATGCATTCGTGACGAGAATGCCCTCCCCCTGGTAATTATTTTTATAATAACTATGGTTCCACAAGATGAGCTCTACTGTTTCAAATGAAAGACTTTCTTCACATAAAAAAGAGATGTTAAATACAACATACTAGTAAAAATCAATTGCATTATTGATTGCTTATCAATGGAAAAGCTCACAAATGTTGTAAACAGATTCAGTATAAATAAATAATCCCACTAAAACATCAACAATCATTCAATCTATTTTAGAATAAAATCATGCAACTTGGTTCATGCATGCACCACCTTTCGTAGTTGATAAAGAAACTATTGATTTTCCGCTGGTGACACTTCTAATATTTTCCCATTCGGTCAGCGATATTTCCAGTCATCTTTTTACCAAGCGAATGGTTCCGCAGAAATTGGGAGGAATAACAATGACTTTTGTAAAATAACGTACGAGGTAAATCTAAAATTTGTTGCCATCCACGCCAATTTCCAATGCCATATACCGGTATTTGACAAAACACTTCATTCGAATTCACTATGAGCTCCAATATTCAGTAGGAAATTTGCTTTCAGTATGCAAAACTGGAGGCATTGGATAATTTTCGAACAAATTCCAATAATAACTACATACTTGCAGTTTTCAACTTTATATGTTTTCAATTTTATATGTCGTCCCTTCCATGGCAACAGAAAATAGTTATCGAAAATACTCTTTTACAATACTTATTTTCCTTACTACTGTGTTCAAAGCGATAGTGGCCAGTCATGAACTGCTTACCTCAAAAGGAATGCTACGCTTAATTTCATCCTTAAGTTTTTATACGTTTAACTACATGCGGGGTGCAACCGCACACCAAAGATGCAGCGGTTTCTCGCGCAACAGGAATAAGAACTTTTCGAGCCACTAAGTGAAGCTTTTAGCAAACATGTACTATTTGATACTCCCTGGTGATAAACTTAATCAAGGTCTATCTTATCAATTGATCTGAGCCACTAAGTAGTAGTCAGTTGACAAGAAATTAAATATCACGCTGTACGCTATGGCTATTACAGATATTACTTTTAATCTGCTGGTAATCATTCCTTTTTTTGCCATTCAATCAAAAGCCAGATGATCGAACTGCCACGTATGCGACATTTATAGTCGTCATTCTAAATAAAGTATTTTTTAGTATGTGTGTAGAAAATAAGTTATCATTCAGACTCGTAAAACTTACTTAACCGTCGGTACTTAACGAACTTGTGTTATTTGAATAATCGATAAGAAGATTATAAAAAGAAACACAAGAATAATTATATTTGCACTTGATATGAATGGTTACCTTTCTTTTCAATCAAATGACATCTTGATAGTTAACGGAACAAATATGTGTATACATCAATGAACTAAATGTTACTTGTCATCACATCATACTTCACATCACAGTAGGACTGAGCCCTGTCTGTGTCACTTACTCGGCGTGTGACGTGTATGTGAAACCGCAGTGCGTGGAAAATTAAATGCAGGGGACTCAATGATACAACAAAGTGCCCTTGAAAACGCACCGAGCTGGAACAGACCAAATATGCAACAAAACAATTTATCCCATCTTGGTAAATGTCATTTACTTTCGGCTCAAGACTGAATCTAGCAAACATCTCGTCATTAACACCACATCCATAATTTCATTGTTTTCCAGTGCTCAACATCAGAAAATAGTAACAATTGACAACAAAATGGTACAGGGTTGCAAAACAACGTGACACTTCATGAAAGCTAAACACTCATCTTTCAATAATTCTCGTGAATTAATTTCTTTGAACTCTTACCTGGGTTTCCCTTTATTAAGCTGTTCATGCCAGTCTGATTTGGAAATTTGTCATCCATCAAACTGAGCAATCCTGCCAAAAAAGCGGCAAAGAAGGCAGCCAGACAGGAGTAGAAGATGAGGTAAAATATGCCAATCTTTCCTGAAACACGGAATGAACAAATAATACCTTTAATTTTTAATATCCCTGCGTTGCATTTTCTCTTCCACTGCTAAAATACGAAACTTGCTCAGTATTCAAAGCATACCGAAAAATTGCTCTTTTCTACTGTAACTGTCTTCTGCAAATGTGTATGTACCTTCCCCAGTACTTGCTTTGGGGGTTAGCGGAGGGGGAATGTCGGATTCATTTATCATGTTTAAGATTTTGGAGTCCCTTTGAGCTGGGACAAGCAAAATGAAGGGACCAGACTTATGCATACAAGAGGAACAAATATTTCATCGAGAAAACACATGTAGACATTTTTGTTATTAACGTTTCAAAAGCCAAACCTTCAATCGTGTGACAAACATGAATTAAATACAAAATTTTTCGTCAAGGTCATAACTTTCACCGTTGTTGGGGCAACCATTGGAGCTAACATCCAATATTCCGGTATTTATTGCATGAAAAGTACACAAAACATACATACCCCAACTTTCGCCAGTACGGCCCATAAACTCTCTCGTCTCACCATTCCACATATAATTCCTAAAACCTTGTATCTGTCCTGCTATACCGCTTTTTTTCCCGTCCGCTGGCTGGTAGTCTACTTCTGTCGACGCCATCTTGACCGCTGAAATGAGGCCAATGTGATAGAAAAGTTCCCGGATCTAGCTGTCATGGACTCCAGCGCCTCTGGTGGCCAACGAAGACCACACCCGTGCGCTTTTCACAGTAAATTGGGGAAGTCCGGTATCTCATCGCAGTCACCATGCATCATAGCTATTCTTCAGATGTAAGTCAATGATGCTCATGTACATTGGGGGCAGATTAATTCTTACCATTCTGCCATGACCAAAAATATTTAATATTAAATTTAAGGAACTGAGAGTGTTTTTATCATGATTCGAGAACCATCAGGCTGTGGTAACGAGCGAAAAATCCGCAGGGTAGGGGCACCACCCTCAACAAACTCTATTTGGAGCTGACCTTGACCTAATTTGTGACTCTGAAGGTCAATAGAGGTCAATAGGGATTACTCCTACCATAGTCCAACCAAAGTCAACACACGGGGTCTAAGCTGAAAGTGTCTTGGGTTAGGGTGTTGAAACCCTTTTAGAGTGTGCCAGGTCTAGATCCAGATCAGGCTTAAGTAGGGGGAGGGGAGGGAGCAAATATATATATATATATATATATATATATATACGCAAAAAAGTCAAAAGTGTAATTTTGTGGGGGCAGGATTGACAAGCTCCATGGTCAGGGAGACTTCTGGAATTGAAACCCAGGCCTCTCCCTTGACAATTGAACTTGCTAACCATTGCTCCACAAAGCTGCCCTTACAATGGGAAAAATTTGGAACTTCTACAGTATCCTGATATGTGCTCAGCTAGTGTCATCTAGTGGCCAGATTCATGTGTCCCGACTTGCTATTAGATACTGTATTCAGTTCAGTACAAAACTCCTTAAACATTGTTTATATAATAAACTAACCCCACCCGCAGCCCCCAGATTAGACATTTTGTGATTTGTAGCCATTGCGAGGTCTATTTGGGTATATGCAGTACGGCAGTGGTCCCAGTTACAACTGAGGCAGTGTGATACTATCGGCGAGTTTCATACACCTCCGGTACCATAGATCTCTCTAAAGGTGTCTTACATACTGATTCCACATAAGCAAGAAGTACTTGTAGTTTAACTTGTTTATTGCATCATGTTACAACCTCCTGTGTTAGGTGCTTATGGCATTTAAGCCTAGCGAGCTATACGGCATTTAAGCCTAAGCTATGGTGTGGTGCTGAGAACGCTGTGGCTAAGTCTGACTAACTACTTCAAATGTGCCTAGAATACTAGGTTAAGTACTCAGGGTCCTTAACCTTGATTGGCTCCATTCAACGTACTATAGCCATTGGCTGCCCATCCTACTGGATGTGTAGTCGACGGCTACATGAGGTACTTTCTGAACCGTCGCACAAGCTGTTTGATTCAGCTGCAGCTAGCTATTTTGATATTTAGGTAACAGTTTGAATAGAAATGAGTCAAATGAGATAAAGTTCACTGGACGTAATCTTCACTGTTACATTTTGTATGGTGGGAATATATAAGGTTCAGGGGGGGTCAGCGCGGCGGAACACAAACCAATGAAAATCAGTCTGATGCATTTTGTTCAAAAGAAGTAAAGCTTTCATTTGATACATACAATAAAAAAATAAACTTCAGAAGGAAATACTCACATCTTCACTATAAATGAGTAAAATCAGAATATATATATATATTTGTCTGATTTTACTCATTTATAGTGAAGATGTGAGTATTTCTTTCTGAAGTTTATTTTTTTATTGTATTCTTTCTGTCATATTCTTATGTTTCCCCTAACAATTTCGTTTTTACAATCTGCCTATATGGTAATCACTTCTATGAATTATTTTTTCAGATATTTACATTTTTAATATTATGTTTAGTTTTTTCAAAACTTTTGAAAAAGTAAATTGATTGCAGGTGAGGTCAGTTAAAGACAAATAAACTTAAATCAATTTCAATCAATTTGAATTAGATCTAAGTTCATTAAATGTTAATGAAGTTGATTAAACTTGAATGAGGTTTATCACTATTCATCTCCGCACATTTTCAGTTTGTTTATATTATGCGATCCGCCGCGCTGAACCCCCCTGAGGTTGTAACACATCATGAACTGTATGTTCATACTGTACAATAACGCGAACCTTGATAATCTAAAATAGTTATTTATTAGCACACCTCATACCACAGTGATAGAAATACATATAAATAGGTAAATTGTGATTTACCTCATTGGACTAGTTTTCTTCCACAGGTGCGTTTGCGATAGAAAAATCTTCCTCCACAAAGGTTTGTACACTTTGTATTTCAGGTTCACAAACATCACAGCTGTCTTCCAATGTACTAAAGATCTAAGCGATGTCTGCAATTGATCTACGTGTAATAAATTTATGTATCCAGTGAATGAAAGTATTTTACATGTCGCAAATTATTTAGCACATGCGGAAAACACTGGCATTTCCACGATTACTGTTATAATACTGTTGTAATACAGGTTGAATTCGTTGAATTCAGTAAATCAAGACAAAATCCAAAAGTTTCCCAGAGATACTCCATATCTGACAACAGTTGCATTCCTAAAAGATATTTCCATTACTGTCTCTGGAATGGTATCAATTCACAGTGGTGTATCACAATGGAATGTAACGAGAGGTTGTAATGGACATCATCATGTCTATCTCCTTCAGTTGCCCTTTACTCAAAACACTATGAGGATTTCAGCTTTAACTTCTAAGATTCTTCCCAAAAGGATACTGTTTCCTTTTGATGACCTTAGTTATCAAAACCGTTGATCAAATAACATGTAGATAAATTTTTTAACTTTTTAAATTTTAACATGGAGTCGATAGCCCTTTCTTAATATTTGCAGTTCATCACAGTCCCGTAATTCCTGTAAGGAAATCAACTATACTTGCTTTGATATTTTGACCAAACACGTATTGAAGTATAAATATACAAGAAAACACAAGGTATATTACAATAGGTAAACTTTAATACCAACTACTCCCTCCTCCCATTTAGGGGTCAAGTTCACATATCGCCCTCCTTTATCTCAGATGTACGATGACAATTCTTGTCAAAACCTAGTGTGTCTCACTGGAATGGATATTTCATGTAAAATTACCTGAAAATGGATTTAAGCATTCAAGGTTCTCGTTTTCAACACAAATCTGGCATTTCTGTGTATCGAGGGTTTGTTTCGGTTTCAGCAAGAAATAAAGTTGCCCCCAGAGGGAATTGAACTCACAATACCAAGCATCGCTGGATTAGAAATCTAAAACTGATCCAACTCTGCCAATCTGTCATCGCCTGCGAATCTCAGATTGTCAAACCCTTTTAAAGTCATACTCTAAAGTATCTAGAAATAATCCAAGTCCATAAAGTTGCATTTAATGGTAATTAAATGAATTTTACGAAGACACAACGAAAATGACTCCTCTCTGGATAGTAGATGGAGACAACTTGGACGTCACGTGCATGACGTCAGAACCTGCATTCGTAACCACCACTTTGTTTTGATTCTCACACTACACGGATCCATTTCAACAAATTAAGAAAATTTTAACCTGATTTTGAATGAACTGACGGTTAAATTTATCATAAATAGCTTAATAAAATATGGCAGGAGGGAAAGGTAAGAGAGTTGACAAGAAGACTCCAGGAAATTGCAAGAAATATAAGGTTAAGCAGGTCACTAACCAAAGCAATCAACAGACTAGATCTAGTCAAAATGATTCGAGTGATGTAAATCAACTAGCTTCCGCTAATACTTCCCAAAATGAAACAAATTTCCTTCCTTCTACACCAGGTACAGCTAGAGCAATCATAAATGAAGGAGATGTGGTTCTAGACATGGAAGTTGGGGATTCTGAGGATGAATTTCTTATGGAAGAAAACAAAATTCAAAACCAGCGCAAATCTACCGAAAAGAGAGATCATGAAAAGGTTCAAGACAGAATCAGCCCTGAAAAGAAAAGGAAAGTTGCGGGTGGGGATACTCACCTTTGCAAAATAGAGAACCAGCAGATAACAACAATCATACGGTATCAGATGGTGGTATCAATAACAACACGGTTTGTGAGCTAAATGTTTTCCAACCCAGAGGGTTGGAGGGTGATAAGGTGGATAAGTCAGATGATACAAATAGTATGATGCAACAAATGACACATAATGAGAATTTCATGCAAAGCTTTGCAGAATTCATGCTGGAGAAGGGATACATGTACAAGAATCCAGAGATTGAAGCTTTGAAACAGCATGACGAAAGGCAACAGTGTTCCACGGAGCGAATGCCTAGCAGGTTACTGAGGCAACCAAATCAACAAAAACCGATTGAGAAGGAAAAACGTGGAGAAGTGAGACAAGCGATTAATCCACGTAACAACGAGAATTTACAAGGTCAGCCTGGAAATTGTATTGAAAATTCAAATTCAGAAATAACTATTTATAAGAGAGCTATTGCAATGAATGATAGTGAGGGTGGAGCTACTTTTCCAATCAACCAAAAGAGAGATAGTAGTTCTTCGGAAGAATTAATCAATACTAGGGATGAATCGATGCCAGATTTAAATGAAAACAACATACCTAATTTTGTAGGAGGAACCAAATATGAATTGGAACCAGGAGCACCAGTGCCATCATTGCCAAGACCACAAAACCTGGGTCAACTGGGACAACAAAATAGGAGAAGGAACTTCGTCAAAGATGGACAACAGCCTCATTCTTCAAGACAGTTACTGCCACCACCACCACCACAGAATCAAATGACTGAGGAGAAAGAATGGTCAGACAAGCAGAACAAGCCAAAGCAAGAATCCTGGAAGTGCCAGGTAGGAATTATGAACATGATTTAAGGACAAATCCAAATAATTTAAGAGATAATTTCTTGGCAAAATTGTCAGGTGAACTGATGCATTCAGTCATGGTAGACGAAGAATTTTCAATGGTTGTGTCCCATGTGTGTGAAAATTTAAAAAGGAAAATTGAAAAAGGTGAGTACGTGGATTTGGTGAAATTATTTCCAAGGGAAAATGAACCTGAGATGGAAGGAGATGCAGAACATTATGTGATAGTCAATAAAGATGGGCAAGCTTTTTGGACACCAGAAAATGAAATGTCAAACAGGAAAACTCCAGGTTTGAGTATTTCTTCATTCCACAAATGGGAACAAGCCTTTAGAATTTTTTCTCATATTTATGTCTCTGCTCATCCCAATACAGTTATGTGATTCATGATGCAACCCAAGCATTTCCATTGGACAACATGTATGGTTATGACATCATTTTTAGAAGACATAGGAGCAAATTTCCAGCACGGAACTGGGGCATTATTTTGTAACAGGCTTGGGCTTTCAAGATGCGACCTAAGTCTATAAATTATACAGAAAGAGGTAGAGACTCAAACAAACCGAGAAACAACAAAAGGGATGTTTGTTGGAAATTCAACAGTGGCAAGTGCACATACGGTTTTGGTTGTAAATTTGAGCATAAATGTGCATTTTGCTACAAATTTGGTCACGGAGCACATAACTGTAGGAAAGCAATGTGATCAGTAGATCAAATTCCCAAAAACACAGGTAGACAAAGGCAATATGATCATCCTGAGAGAAACAACAGATTTCATTACGCCAGAAAAGAGTCAAAAAACTACAACAACAACAACAGTAAAAATGTGGGGTCATCCGGAAGAAAAAATTAATAGTTTCTTTGTACCAATGATAAATTTGTTTTATCATTTATTATGAATATTTTGTTACAGAAATGGAAAACTTAGATGAAGAATTACAGGAATTCTACAACTTTGATTTGGACAATATTATTACACCAGTTAATGCTGACGAATTGGAGAGACTGCTTACTGAAACACATTACGACAAGGGGGAAACTGAATCCTGGTTCAAGGTTTTCGCAATGGGTTTGATCTGGGTTATAATGGTCCGAAAAACAGGCAAGATTTTTCCGAGAATATTCCATTGCAGGTTGGTACCAAAATGGAATTATGGAACAAGATCATGAAAGAAGTGAAACAGAAAAGAGTTGCTGGTCTGTTCAATGAAATTCCATTCAAATATTTCATTCAATCACCAATAGGGCTGGTACCAAAGAAAGGCAATCAAACAAGATTGATATTCCATCTATCATATAACTTCAAGAAATCTGGAAACAAATCCTTGAATGCATGTACACCAGAAGACATGTGCTCAGTTAAATATAGAGACCTTGATTTTGCAATTAAATACTGCATGAAATGGTGTAGGACTGAACCGGATGGTTTGTCAAAAATTTGTTTCAGCAAATCTGATGTGAAAAGTGCCTTCTGCTTGGTACCGTTAAAGCCTCATTGCTGGAAATTTTTAATCTTCAAAGCACGGCATCCTAAAACCAACCAGATAAAATTCTTTTGTGACAAAGTGTTACCATTTGGAGCTAGTATTTCTTGTTCCCACTTTCAGAGATTCTCTTCCACCATCAGACACATACTGGAAGTGAAGTTACAATGCCCCTGGTCTATTACCAACTATCTGGATGACTACTTAATCGTAAGCGAGTTGGTAAGCCAATGCAACTACATGACCAATTACTTCCTAAATATTTGCAACAGATTAGGAGTTCCCATTGCAATGGACAAAACAGAGTGGGGTACAGAAGTTATCACCTTTTTGGGATTATTATTGGATGGTAACAAATTCTTAGTTTTGGTACCGGAAGAAAAAAGAATTCAAGCAGTCAACATGCTTCAAAACATCTTAAGCAGAAGAAAGGCTACAGTTAACATTCTAGAAAGTTTAGCAGGATTGTTAAACTTTCTCAGCAGAGCCATCTATCCAGGTCGTGCTTTCACTTGCCGTATGTATTCTAAGTTCAGTGGCTCCATGGTATCCTTGAAAAAATTTCATCATATTAATCTAGATGCAGAATTCAAAAGTGATTGTAGGGTTTGGTTACAATTCCTGAACCAAGACCTCATGGAATTAGTTTCAAGACCATTTGTTGACTTCAGTGAGAGTCTAGTGGTGACAGAACTTGAATTCTTCAGTGATGCCTCGCTAAATGTTAAATTCGGGGTAGGAGGTCGATATGAAAAAGAATGGTTTTTTGCTAGATGGCCAAAAAACTTTGTGGAATACAACAATCCCAGCATCCAGTATGTTGAGTTATTGGGATTAACAATGGCTGTCTTCATCTGGTCGGAGAAGATCGCAAACAAGAGAGTTACAATTTTCTGTTATAACACTGCAGACTTAGAGATGGTGAACCAAACCTCAACAGGTGGACTGAATTGTATGATATTGATCAGAAAGCTAGTGCTTAGAAGCCTCCAGTATAATTTCAGAGTCTTTGCCAAGCATGTGAAAAGTGAGAATAACAAGGTAACTGATAGTTTAAGTAGAATGGATTTTCAAAGATTCAAAAAACTTGCCAGGAAGCTCAAGTTAACCCCATTGCCTAAACCATTGCCCGAGGAACTATGGCCAGTGACAAAAATTTGGCAAAATTAGTAATATAGTAAACACAGAATGTTAAGCATTACATGGAAAATTTAGGACTACAGAAACTGATGTCACTGAGTGGGAGGAGCTTCGCTACTTCATGAATGCGTAATTAGGATAATAAGTGAATTAACCAAACAAACAAACAACTAGCAAGCACGCAAGTTAAAATTATTGACATTTATGCTTTTTCAGATGTGGAAAAAAGTCAACGAAGGAAATACAAATCTTCTGGGGATTCTGCATCTACATCTTCTACTCTGTCAGCATCTGCAATTGCCAGATACGTAGATCTACTGAAGAGAGACCATAACAGATCCACAACTAAGAAAAACTACTACGGTATTTGGAGACAATTTAATGAATTTTTCATCAGGTTAGATGAAAAACCGGATACATGGGAGGAAAGGCTAGTCCTCTTTGTAGGATACCTTATCGACAAAGAAAGAAAATCTAACACCATTAAATCATATATTTCAGCAATTAGGTCGGTGTTAGAGAAGGATGGTATCACACTGTCTGAGGACAAATACCTCATCACTTCATTGACTAAAGCTTGTAAATTCCAAAATGACAAAGTCCGAAAAACGTCTGCCAATTCATCAAAGATTACTCAACCTCATTCTAGTGCGTTGTGAAGAGAATTTTGCAACTCAACCATATCTAAAAATAACTTATATGGCTTTGTTTTCTACAGCATATTATGGCATGTTCCGAATTGGAGAGCTCACCACTGGAGATCATCCAGTAAAGGTCTGGGACGTTCATGTAGGAGAAAATAAAAACAAATTGCTATTTATCTTAAGAACATCCAAAACTCATTGGACTGATTCTAAACCACAAATTATCAGGATTACTAGATGGCGAATTTTAAAACAAGAAACCATGCCTGTTTGCACTAGCAAAAAAGTACATCAAAATTCGACCAAAATGTAACTCAAAGGATGAACCTTTCTTTGTTTTTAGAGATAGATCACCTGGTACTCCAAAAGCTGCGAGAAGAGTATTGAATACTTGCATCCAACAGCTTAATCAATCCCAAGCTGTATGATTTCCATGGAATCCGCACCGGAAGAGCTTGCAATTTACAAGCAGCCGGAATCGAAGTTAAAACGATAGCCAAACTAGGTCGTTGGCAATCTAACGTAGTGTACTCCTACCTAGCCAGATTATGATAAAATGATTATTAATAACGTTCCACACATTCATTCATTTCAGCCAATGTCAAAGATGTGAAAGACTGTTGGCTAATAGGAGACGAATTTTTAACATGAACCTTCCCATTCCTACAATCCTGGAAAACAGACGCCATAGCAGAGAAAAGAAGTGTTCCCTATTTATATGAATACTACAACATTTTCAGCTGGACTCAAAGCCCTTGCTCTACTGAATGTTCCACACTAGCCAGAATTATCAACTCCTTCACAGATGGACTAAACAAGATACACAGATTGCCAAAATATTTAATCATCCTCCCTGATTGGGATGTAGTCAACAGCATGAGAAATGAATACAAAGCAGAAGCTTCACTTGATCAACAATTACAATGGTTAACCAACAACATCCACAAGGCCATTCAGCATCGTCATGAAGACCTCAAAGACAAAAGGTCTGGTGCACTCTCATCATCTTTTGAGCCAATGGTCATCTGGGCTAAGATGCTAGCAGGACCACAAGTACCAACAAAGGATGGCACTTATATCAGAACCTGGAATTTAAGAGATCTATTCAACAAAACTTTAGAAAACAATTTATTGCAGTTCGAATACATGTACATAATGAAAATCAAAAGTTTGATTGATGAGGAGCATATCCACTTCTTGACTTATGGACGCATTTCAGATGCTGGCAAAACCCAATTCTGGAAGGAATTGGACTACAAATTTAGAAAATTTGATAGATGATGATTGGATATGAAACCACAACTTCAAGCAATCAAGATGAAGACAAACAATAATAACAGCAAAGTTTCCAAACAAAAGGCTCGTCACGAATTACAATTCTAAATTGCCTAGACAGTGCTTTTCTTTTCAAGGAATTTCATAAAAACATTAACTTTGTCCACTATATATGCTTATCTGTTATATATATATGGTTATTGTTAATATCGTTACTCATTTCGCATCGGCGTTACTGCTATTGTATATCTACTTAATTTAAAAGTTTTCCTCAAATGTATAACCGCATTACACATTAGATCTATCTATAATTGTTACCATAATATTTATCCATTCATATCGTTACATCATTTCTTTTCCTTTCTTTCTTGGGCAAATTCAGCACCTTGAGGGCTACTGAATTAGTGGCAGATGTACAGCGAATCTCAAGGAAAGTTCAGTTTTTGACCATTGTGTCCGGGCACCAATCGGTGCAAGGTACATATAATTTTATTAAAGGACACCAGTCAGTGTAACGTTTTGCCTATTTATTGCTTGACTATATGCTTTTGTGTGTGTGAGAAATAAAACCTATACCAATTGAAATTGAGTTTGTCATTAGTAAAATGAGGTGGAGCATGAAACAAAGTGTCACGAGCTGAACTTGAGGAGGCAGTTCCAATTGCCATAGAAATAACAGGGAACGTGGAAATTGAGCTCAGCAGTGCATCCAAGTCATCTAGCTGTCCACCTCCTCAAGGATCACTCATGATGGTTGTTTCCAGCCAATTAGGTTTGAGTTGTCATATGAAAATGACGTAAAGTCTAGACAGAGTGATGTGACATGTGAGTGAGCCAATCAATATCCAGAGTGATGACATCATGTCTGGCTGAGTACTGTACTCAGGTGTGCATATTCCTACCCCCTCAATCCTGCAAATGTGTCAGCAACAGGCCAAACTGCTTGGAAACACTGTCAGGGTTTAGTTAAAATTAAATTCTAAATTGAGAAGAGCTAAAAGGCAATTTCTGGCTCCTCTCCTCAAGGGGAACTACTTTTTTGTGATGTAAGAATATGATGGTGAACTCCCCTGCCTATAAAAAGCCTGAGCACCCATTGGACCTCAGGAAAGGCAGACTGGACACCAAACTATTCACATCAACCCCATGCACTAAGGACTTCTCAGGTATGTGAGGAGATGAATCCCATGGCCTGGAAGGGCTGGAAATGCCCTGATTCACACAATCTGGCCATTCCCAGCCCCCTCCTCAGTTAGCCATGCTCCCACCACCTCACCCTTCCATTTTGTACTGTAAATGAACTTGCAATTTGTACAATAAAGATTTTGCAGTAAAAGTGATGATTGTAAATGTGACACCTAATTATTGTAATTGCAGGGTTTTTAGGCTTTAGTGCTAGAATTGTCATCTATGGCTGAATTTTGCTG